>SCDY01001470.1:0-28377 GCA_004143825.1 Drosophila micromelanica
CAAAACTGAACCGATTTTAGCGTTCGATGGCATTTTGGTCATGATTTGTCATCTAGATTGATTCTGCATTTAAAATATATGCATTTTTAAAAATAAAAATTTTTTGAACTTTTTTGTCAAAAAATCATGTACTCCCCCCTTATGATTTTTCGAAAAAAAAAATTTTTCAAAATTCAGAATCTTGAATTTATGTTTTTAATCTACTGTGGGTGCGTTAAAAAGCATAAAAAACAACATTTGGGCTGATTTTGGGGGGGTCAAATTTTTGGTCAAAAATCATGCCAAAATTGACAAAAAAATTTGACATGTAATCCATAGCTCCCAAAACTCAAACTCCCATAACATGGTCAAAACTTAACCGATTTTCACGTTCGATGGCATTTTAGCCATGATTTATCTTCAAGATTGATTTTATATTGAAAAATTATGCAATATTTAGAATAAGATTTTTTGGAGTATTTTGTTACTGCATATTCTGGACTATAATGTTCTAACTTGCTTAATATATCCTATAAATATCACTCATTGGCAAATGAGTAATTTTGTAACATTAAATTTTCGGGCAGCAGGCTCGCAAACTCAAAGCCAACCTCACGACTCTGGAGCAACCTTTGCCACCTGCCCAACGCATTAAGTGGCAACGCTCGTGCTGCTCGAGCTGCTGCTGCTGTTGCTGATGCTGCTGCTGCTGGTTAGCAAGTGGGCTGCCGCCTTGCCAGAACTGCCCACTCCGCACTCCTTACGCCCCACGCGCCCCTCTTCGCATCGGCAGCTGCCATCAAATGCACAATTCATTTGCGCATAAATTTGCGCAGATTTTAACAGTCACATAAAGCTCGAGACGCTGCAGTTCCCAAAAGGGCAACTGGGGAACCGTGGAACCGTGGAACCGTGGAACTCTGGAACTGTTGGCCATAAAAATCAGCAAGCTGTGACAATTTCACGGGCGGCTCTTTTCGGCCGGCACCGGGCGGGGCCCACGCGCCGCTGGCGCTATGCAAATGTCACAAATGATAAACGCAATGAGCATAAATAAGTAAACAGCAAACACAAATCTGAACACTGAATACTATATAAAATACTCGAAATACTCGCGCTCCAAGAGTTATGGGCCTGCGTATCGGACTTATTTATTAGTGTCGCAAATCGTTTAAAAAACATTTAAAAAAAACACACACACATATCTCGCTCTTATTATTTTTATTATTTTCTTCTTATTTTCGTTGCGTTTATACGTTTTCGTTTATGTGTTAATCGATTTGTTGTTGTTAATGTTGTTGTTGCCGCTTGCCAGACATAAATTTGCGATACAGAACGAGCCGCAGCCTGTCCAAAAACAAATTTGACTGTGATTTATATTTTTAAACTTTGTTTCAATTGTTTTCTTTCCGTTTCGTTGATGGGGCTTGAGAGGCGGTGGGGTGGGGCAGGTGTTGCAATCCATCACAGAAATATGTCAAAAATCTGTGTAGGCAAAAAACAAAAAAAAAAACGTTGACAGACAATTTATGTATAAACAACAACAACACGAACATGTGTGAGTGCATTTGTGAGTGTGTGCGAGTGCAGAAAAATTTGTTGCTCCCTTTGAAATTGATATGTTTGACAGGCATCAAAATACTAAACAAAAACAAAGCAATGCCAGCAGGAAAAATACAAAACAAAAAAATCGTAACAAAGAAAGATAAAGGCAAAATCGAACGCAATGGGAAAATATTGAGTGAAGGCCGCTGGGAAAATTGGAAAATGCAGGCCAACATATGACGGACAGGTCAATGAAATTAGATACAAAATGAGTTAAAGCTTATGTCAACCAGTTGAAACCCAACTTTAAATCAGGCTTGCTAATATTACTAATATAATTTATTTTTTTAAATTTTTGAAGTGAATACAAATATTACTAATATAATTAATTTTCAAAAATTTTCAAAGACTACATAATTTGTTTCATTAACTTAAAATGTAATACAAATATTAGTAACATAATTCATTTAAAATATTTGAAGAAAAAATATAATTTTATTTATTAAATTAAAATTAAATACAAATTTTAATAATATAATAAATTTTCAAAATTTTCAAAGTGAACATAATTTTATTTATTATATTAATAAATAATTTTTAAAATTTTCGAAGAGAACATAATTTGTTTTAATAGTATATTTTGTCGTTTATTATTGAATACAATATAATTCAATACTAACATAATTCATTTTTAAGATTTTCAAAGAAAACAAAATTTGTTTCATTAAATTAATACAAATTTGGTAATAAAATAAACTTAAAAAATGTTCGTAGGAAACATAATTTGATGTATTAAATTTAAATTGAATACAAATATTACATATATATAATTTTTATATAATTTATTTTCAAAATTGTTTTGTTGAAGTTAAATTGTATACAAACTTTACTAAATTAAATACCTATATTGTTAATGTAACTCATTTTTATATCGCTAAAATTAATTTGAGCCAAGTTGAGGCTAGTTTAGTTTAGATTTTGAGGTACGCCCAGAACACAGATCAATGTTCACATGACAAATTGTTGACAACACAAGCTTCAGGACCACACACTGAAATTCACACACAAACACACACCAGGCAGGCAGGCAGGCAGGCAGGCAGGAAACAAGACCTACAACAACAACAACAATTATAACAAAAGCATATCCCGTCTCCATCTGCATGAATTGCAAATGAATTGATGCGCTTTGTTGACTTTTGTCAATTGGGATTATGGCCATGGTCGGGCCCGCGTTTGTCCGCGCCCAGCTAACCCGCCGCGGTCGTTCGCATTCGTGTTCCTGCCAGGCGATTAACAATTGGCTTAAACCGTGCCAAACAAAGTGTCGAAAAGCGAGCCTAAGCCAGACCGGATCGGTATCGGTATCGGAATTGGGACCGTCAACAACAACGGGAGCGGGCCACAGTCAATTGTTGCTGCTGTTGTCATTATTATTATAGCTGTTGCTGCTGCTGCTTGTTGTTGTTGTTGTTGTCGTCTACCTGCCCACGCGATAATAGAACAGAGATCAGCTCGCATAGATTATGGCACAGCAAACCGAGCCCCGCTCCGATCCGAGCCTCGCCAGGGATTTGTACAAGCCACCGATCTTTTTACGGATTAAATAAACGAAGCGAACGAAGAACGCGCTCGAATTCTGTGGTTAAATGACAGCCCAACTGACTGACTCACAAAACTGACTGACTGACAAACTGACAGACGGAATGGTTTGTGGCTTGCTTTGGTTTTGGTTTCTTCGATCTTAAGCCGCATGACAACCACTTTCCAAACACACACGCGAGCCCGCAAATCGCCAACTCCGATCGGGGCCACTGAGAAATAGTAACTTTTTTGCATAAGCCCAGCGGTAAATGGAAATGCGTGTGTGAACGAACGGCAATTGCAAGCTGTTAAAATTGCGACGGGGCTATCAGCACTTTATTCCGATTAATATTTATTCTATTACTGATGTTAACATAAATCTAAACAACAATGTATCGATATTATCCAATTTCAACTCGATAAGACGATCAACTTTATGATACTTCTATCGTGTCTTATAAATAAATATATATATTTACATTAAAATTACGTTAAAAGTTATCAATGTTAACAGCAACGGTGATTTCGATATGTGCATGCATCGATAATTATCAACACGATAATTCTAAAAATTCGATGTTTATTGCGGTTTGACCTCAGTCTATTAACTACTCTTTGTGCTCTATTCTTAAACGTTTTTATACGTCTGTGTTTAAAGTGGATATCCACTATTTCTCTCTCTATCTCTTTCTCTAATTCTCTATGTGCATTATTCCTTAACTTTTTCTCTCTTTCTGTCTTGCCAATTTATTTATTAATTTTATTTCTGCATTATTCCTTAACTTTTGTCTTGCTAATTTATTTTATTTTATTTATCTTTCTTTAAATTTTGTCTTTGTGTCTTCTTTTCTCGTTATCTTAAATGTTTTCTTATTTCGTGTTCTCTCTTTTCACATATTCTTAAACGTTTCACAGGCCGCAAAGCAAAAATATATTTTCTTATTGTAAAACAGCATAGAATCTTAGCTAGATCTGCGATATGTGGAAATGCGTGTGGCTCCCCAGACAGTTAAGCAATTTATTTATATTCTTTTTTGTTTGTGCCAAACTTTTCATGGCTCTTACGCGACGCCATTTTATTTTAGTTGGTTTTTTTTGTTTTTTTTTTTTTTTTTTTTTTGTTTTTACATGTCTTTGAGACACCTTTTGCGACCCTTTTGCGGGCGCGTTGAAATGAAAGAATAATAGAAAACACACACAACGACAATAAAACAACAAAACAATGGCAGTAGGGGGGCAAGTAGAGAGGGAAAGGGGCAGGGGCAGAGACTGTTGGAAAAAGGCGCAACTTAGTATCAATTTCAGCAACAACAACAGCAACAAAGAAAACAAAAATAAGAGCAGAGCGCATTTAAAATATTGTAAAATACACACACACACACAGTAGAGAGACTCAGGCTCTATGTAAATCCTTTTTGGCACAGCTCAACGCGTTTGCCAGGGCGCGTTGGCTGAAAATCCTGTTGCTTTAGGCAACGGTGACGTCGACAGCACAACAGCACAACAACAACAACAACAGCAGCAACAACAACAACAAAGTGGATGAAGAAAAAAGGTCCTGGCTGTTAAACCAACATGGCAAAAAGGATCACTTTACAAATGCCCACAAATGCGGCCGGTTTTGATGCGACTTGCGAGCAATTCTCTTGCCGCTGTTATTGTTGCTGCCATGCCAAGCGGCATTTGCCACAAGCGACAGCCAACAACAACAACAGAAACAACATAAACAGCAAAGTTGCCCAAAAGGTAACAGAACGCGTTGAGGCCAAGCCAAAAACAGAAAAGAATACAAATAAATACAGCAGCAGCAAAAACCAAACCCAGACTCGAACCCAAACCCGAACCCGAATTCGAATCCGAACCCTGAGCCAACCCCAGCCCCTTTGGTGGCAACCCCCGACCCAATACCTTTATCATTTGCGGCGCCTTTGTTACCGTTATCCCCGCTGCCTTAGCCCGTAATGCCAATCAAAACAATGTCTTGGCCGGCGAACTGAAGTGCTTGATGTGAAGGGGGTGGCGAGTATAGGGGAGGGGAGGGGTTTGTTGAGCATGCATGGCCAATTGTAATTGGTCATAAATATGAGACGAGCATTTACCGCCTTTGCTAACTGGTAATATCTAGGTCCGTGACAAAGCCTCTTTCCGCGCCATAATGTTGGCCAACAACTAAGCCGCTTTTCGACAACAGTTTGTGGTTTGTTTCTGCATTTAAATTTGATTCGATTATGCAGTAAATATTTGAAGAATTTCGTAAATATTTTGTATAAATTTCTTAACAACAAAATATATAATAAATATAATTAAACTCAGTTAAGATAATATGCATTTCAGTTAGTAAAAAATAAATACAAATAAAACAACTTATTTCAATTAGTTGCTAATGTATTATTATTAAATATTAATATTATTATTAAAAAAAATTTGCAAAAATTTCAACTTTTTCAAATATTTTGTAATTTTTTCAATTATTAAAAACCCAGAAAAATATCTCTCTGTTTTTAAATTCTTTTTGATATGTATATTTTTTGAAACAAATTGAGCTCATTAATCTGTTCAAGGAAACCTTTCCAGTCATTTTCCTGCTACTTGTTTTTCCTTCTACTCCTAGACAGTTCAATTCAAAGACAATCCATAATAATAAATAATTGTAAACATCGCGTCAGCTCAAGTCAACACTCAGAAATTCTAAGAAATTGACATGATGCAGAAATTACCACAGCAATTACATACATATATTTAGTTGGAAGCAAACCAATTGAGATTATTTCCAAATATTTCGAATTCCGGCTAAATATCTTTGGGGGGGGAAATCACTTTCCGAAATGTCAGCAACAGCAGAGCTAACTGTTTTTCGGGGTATTCGATTCTGTCTGTTGGCATTTAGTGCCAGTTGAGCGACAATTGGCGGGCGTCACGTCAAGGTCAGCCATCGGTTTGGGTCACCGCCCGTAATGAGTGTCCGTCCAGTCGCACTGACAGCAAAAGCCACGTGCTCTGTCCGTCTGTCCGCTGTTGTGAGTGACAGTTCCATTTCCATTTGCAGTCCATGTGGCCCCCATGGCTCAAGTGCGAGTTTTTCCTCGTCCTTCGTCTTAGTTCCTATACGAGTTACACGATGTGAAAAGAGTTTTTCCGGTTGGTGCAATGTTGAAATCGATATAACTCCTTCGATTTGAAACTGAGCCAAATAAATTTGTTTTGCACAGATTACTGATAACATTCTTTAAGTAACGTAACAATATTTTTTGGATTCACCCAATGGGGGCGTGGCAAATTGATAAATACCTAGGGGGCGCTTAAAACGAAAAAAAATTGTTATTTTAAAATATTAAAAATAAATATTTTTGCCTACATAAACAATAAGTCGGTTACACCCGACTGCAATGTTCTCACTTGCTTTTGTGCTGTTGTTGTCTTTTGTGTTAGTTTGCACTTAATTTCGATTTGTGTTGCGTGCAACATTTAAAATTAATAGACAAATACTCCAGCAGTTTCCCTGTCCCCGTCCCAGATCCTTAGTCAGCCACTTGGCATGCCCAGTGGAGTGTAAAGTGTGGAATGCACGCACACTACACTAGACCAACAACAAAAAGCAACACATACACCCACAAACGCCACCCTCTGGCCAAATGAAGTTGCTCTCACACCGCCCCCGTCAGCCCCGCCCACTGTTGCCACAGCCCAGCGCATTTACGTTGGCATTTTCATGTTTCCCTTTTTGCTGGTTGCTTTGCGCGCTTTTCATGCTTTGATGCGGCGTCACAAATTGTTGTGGTATTTGTTGTTGTCGTTTGCTGCTGCTGTTGCTGACTGTTTGTGCGAGGGTGCAGCGGCAACAACAATTTCGTTTGTTTAATTCATTTGGCGCTTGGCGTTGCCTTGGCTTTAACTTGAACTTTGGCTGTTGCCCGTTGTTGGCCGCCATATCTGTCGGCGGCATTTCCTTGGCCGTCAAACAAAGTCCGCTCAAAGTGTCGAAAACAGTTTTCAGTTTTCGGTTCAGTTTTCACTTTGACTTTTGCCAACGGGCCACGGGGCAGGAACAAGGGAGGAGAGGGGGCGCAGCAAAACAATTGCAAAACTTGACGCTGCACTTTGCACACAATTCTCTCCAGCAACAACAACAACAACAACACTCAACAGCAGGCGTTGAAGCACAAGTTGCATGACAAATAAATCCCCCCTGCCCCCAACCCCCTTCACAAGGACAATGGCAATGAA
The DNA here is from genome assembly GCA_004143825.1 of Drosophila micromelanica. Taxonomy (NCBI): domain Eukaryota; kingdom Metazoa; phylum Arthropoda; class Insecta; order Diptera; family Drosophilidae; genus Drosophila; species Drosophila micromelanica. Next base: position 7,333 of record SCDY01001470.1, read on the forward strand.
ACTGACAATGAAAACTGGCAACAACAAAGCCCAACGAAATTTGTTGGCCAAGATGCGTGGCTGCCTTGGCTGCCCATTGCCTGCAGCATTTGTTTGCCTCTCGGCTGCCTCTAGAGGCAGCCATTAAGTGTGCTCACAAGTACCTGCAAGCACACACACAACACACACTAATGTACATAATTTGGCCAGGTCAACAGCTACAATTAATTTGAATTTGCTAGCTTTGCGCCTGCCAAAGTTCTAACGATAGTTTTCTTTAGAGTACCAAATAAATTTCTGAAAAATGTTCATTAATTATTTTAGCTGAAACATTTGTAAACTAACAAAAAAATATTTAAAAATTATTTGAATAAAAAATTAAAAAGTAATACATTAGTTTCTTAGATGTATTATAGCTTTAAATCCTCTTACAGTTTCGTAAACCTTGAGAAATGATTTTGTTTTCAAATAAGATACTAAATAGCATAATATTGAATATTTTATAGCATAGAAACTGGAAAAACCAAAAATTTAAAAAAGTTTAGTTAATATTTCATATTTAATAATAGTTTCTCAGCTATTGCAAATTCTTTAAGATTTTTGGTTAAAAACAGATTTATAAAAAAATATTTTTAATTAAATATTGCAAATAATATTTATTTCATAAATGATTTAATGATTAATACTAGTTTATTTATTAAAATAAATATTTAGAAACAGATATATTGGAATAGGCTAAGGGCAGTCAAAAGTCAGCTAAATATATTGCAGTTATTTATTTTTTGATTTTTTAGTTAATTTTAAAGAGTAAATTTTGCATCTGGAAATTTAAAAAATAAGAAACCGATTGCATAACATGTCCGACTTGCGTAATTCTCAACAGAAATGCTGCGGAATGTCGCATTAAAAGACAGCAACAAGAACAGGCAACAGCAGCAGCAGAAAAAGAAGAAGAATTATCACATGAAAGAAAGATGAAGAGAACAGAGCTGAAAGCAGACACATATCACAACTCACACGGAGAGTCAGGCAGGCGGATTAGAGCCGCCGCTTAAAGCCGAGCGACAGCAACTGAAAAGGGGGAAGGGGGGGGGGGGGGGGGGAGGAGGAAAGGGGAGCACTGAAAGCACTGGCAAAAGTAACAACGTCAACGGCCCGTCAATGAGGATGGCAAAAAAGTAAATCCCATGCCCAAAGATGTGTGGCAGCAGCAACAGCAGCAGTGGAATGAACTCGCAAGTTCAACTTGAAGCTGCTGCTGCTGCAGTTGCTGCTGTTGCTGCTGTTGCTGTTGCAGCCCCAGGTGCGCTGCCCCCAAGCTGCAGTATATATATCTACTATATATTATATATATATACTCTGACAGTGTGTGTGTGTGTGTGACAATTCAAATCAGCAACGCACTGACAGGAATTAACCTAATTTTACAGCCAACAAACATGAGCTGCCTCGACACCCCCCTCCCCAACCCAGCCCTGCCCCCTTGTGTGCCTTGCATGAATGAAGACGACGACGACGACGACGTCGACTCACGGATACTTTCAGTATGCGCTCATGTAGAAAATCCAGCGATCTGTTCCACGTCCATGCCGCATTTTTCATGCCGCATACGTTGTGTGCACTTAATAGTTGGCCATAAACACGCTCCCAGTTCGCAGTTCGCATTTCGGAATACCCTAACCAATTTCCCAGTTCGAGTCCCAGTTCGAGTCCCAGCTGCTGGTGGGGAGCATCGAGCAGCGAGAGTCGTTTTTCTGTGGAGGGTTGCCAGCGGCAGAGTCGATTTTTCTGCATCGTGAACCACATGATGCAAAACTAATTCGAAATTAATGTGTGTGCGCTTTGTCTCTGCTGCTGCCTTGTGGGGGGTTGTCAGCCAACCCCACCCCACCTCCCCCTCCCCTATAACCACCACCACAGCCACCCCCAAAAACCAGCCCGCTGACCCACACGACAGGCCACTTGCGCGCACTTGTCACAAAAATTTGCCCCACGAAAGTTGTAGTTTTCGCTGAGGTGACAACCCTGACCAATAATTAAGCTGTAACTTAGGAATGTGCGAATTTAGTGGCGTTGCCAGAATTTCCTATTGATTGTGTTTGGGAGTTGTTTTTAAAAAAACTATATTTAATACTAAATATAAAAGCTAACTTAAGCCTTAAGCAATATTAGAAAATATAATACATGAACATCTGTTTTAAAAAGTATTTGGAAGATTTTAAGAAACTATAAAATAAAAGAAAAAAAATTATATTCCTTTTTTTCATATATTCTTTTATTTTCTTTTAATAGAAGATATTCCGAAAACCAACCTATTTTCCTCAACATTTTATCTGTAGAAAAACAAATTATCTTAGTATACGCCAAATGTTCAAGTTTAATAAATTTTAAGTTTCTTGATGCAAAAATTTTAATGAATAATTATAGTATATATAAATATAATAATAATAATTATATATTTAATTTTATACTTTGTTTTCTTTTCTTACAATAGAAGATATTCAATCCAATTTTCTTGATAATTTAAACTGTATATCAAAAATTTATGATAGTAAATAAAAAAATCGATTTAATAAGTTTTAACTTTCTTGATGAATAATTGTCATCATATCTCTCTCGCCATCTCTCCCTCTTTCTTTGTCTTTCTTTTTCCATCTGCATATGTCTTTTTCTTATTATTATTTTCTATTTATATCAGCTCTTGTTAACTAGAATACAATTCCAACTGATTGATGTATAAATAAGGAATAGAGCTGCCTAGAATACAGTTATTTATGTGTATATATATATATATATATATTTGTATTTTTCCTATGATTGCGAATACTTTACCAGCAAAGTTATCACAACACAGTCGAGTTAAGAGCATCTAAAAATATATTTATTGAGCTTTGCGCTTGCCAAGCATTTTTCAGGGGTTGGGAATCGGTTTTCTGAATGGGCATCTGAATGGGACTCGGCATTCAAGTGGGAGCGGGGCGGTGCGGGGCGGGGGATGCGCGACTGTTGCAAGATGCGTTGCCAAACATCGCACTTGACTATGCAAACAAGCAAGTGGGCGTTTCAATTGGGGGCATGGCTGGGCAACGTGCGCCACTGTTTATTTATTTGCCTGTCCTACCCCCCACCCCGCAACCCGCACCCCCTCCAGTCCGCTGTCTGTATTCTCTCTGTTTGCTCGGCTGTCAGTCAAACGGATGGGCTCAAGGCTCAAGGATGCTGCACTTGTGCGTCTTCCTCGAGGCCGCCGCTGGCTGCTGCTGCTGTTTGCCCTGGCCAAACAGAGGCGTCAGCAAAAGGGGGACGCGCAATGCGACACACACACAAAAAAAAAAAAAAACACAAAATGTTTATACATATATATATATATATATATATATATATATATATTCCTAAGCGAAAAATGAGTGTTTGAACTTTTATGGCTGCCGGGCAGGCGACGTTGGCAGGCGCAAGGGGGTGGCCGCACCAAGGGTTGCTCTCAATGGCATAATTGCTATTGCTACAACAACAATTACAAACAACAGCAGCAACAGCAACAGCAGCAGCAGCAGCAAACGTTGCTGCAAAGGTTTTTGTGGCAATCAAATGAAGTGTTCCTGAATGGTTTTCAAAGTTAATTTGAGTGATGCTTGAAGCAAGTTGTTGTTGTTGTTGTTGTTGTTGTTGTTGTTGTTGCTGTTGCTGTTGTTGTTGCTGTTGCTGTTGTTGCTGGTACTGACAACCCTCGCCCATCGGTCGCGTGTTTATTAACATGTGTTAACAACAACTTAAAGCGCCCATATGGAACGCAACGTGTACCGTGGTTCTATGCGATATTGGGTGGTTCCGCTTGTGGTCCAAGGGCTTCCTTCCCCCCCTCCCCCCGTCACCCTCGATTCTCTCTTCCTTTTGTCAACTGGCGACATGTAAGCGATGCTGGTAAACACTTCAAGTTTCCGTTTCGTTTCGTTTCAGTTTTTTTATTCGCTGGATGGGGTTAGGCTGGTTTGGGTGGGTTTAGGCTGGTTGGGTTGGGTTGGGTTGGTTGGGCGGCTGCGGGTCAATTGAATGATTATAAAGAAACGCTTGATCTGAAGAAAAGAAAAACAAAAAAATACAACAACAACAACAAAGCAATTCTCGAGTGACTTGAAGGGTGCGCACCTGACGCAACTTGAGGCAACAATTCAATTCAAAAGATAAAACAAAGAGAGGCTATGGGAAACTTTCCGAATATAATGGATCCAAGGGGATATATTCTTCCTTCTGCTTCTTGGAGGGTAGTTTAAAATGTTCGCTTTAAATGCGATAAGCGTTATGTGTTCACATTGAATTAGAGGACTTTTTCAGGTTACTCAGCTAAAAATAATATTTGGCAATTTCCTGAGCTGAGTTGATGATTTTTTAATGGGTTTCTGGAAAGAGCTCTATCTTTTTTAAGGGATCAGCTACTAGAAACAAAAGATGATTTTCCCAGTTTTGTGGGTTCCTTGGTCTGGAAAGTCTTTATATTAATTATTAAGCTTTACATTTCTTTTTTTAAAGCTCCCTACGTAATTTCTTGCTTCCAATTTTAACTTATTTGAGATAAACTCTCTCTAGGTAAATATTGGCTTAGTTTGTATTATAAATATTTCTTATATTTTAAATTTTGATACCTTAAATTATAAAAATGTATTATAAGTTTGTTCATCAATAATTCATCAAAAAACTTTTCATAATTTTTTTTAAAACTATCTAAATTCTTGCTGCCAAGTTCAAATTTAAACTGTCAATTCCGACTTCCTTTAGAAAACTCTTTGGGGCAAATCTTGTCTTAGTTTATATTATAAATATTTCTTATATCTAACATGTTGATACCATAAATTATAAATATTTATAAAAAATGTGTCTTGCTTAGTTTGTTTATCACTTATTCATCATTAAGCTTTTGATATACTTTTTAAACTCCTTAGCTAAATTCCAACTTTCAATTTAAATAAACTTTCTCAAGGCAAATCTTACCTTAGTTTATATATATAATATATAAATATTTCTATAAAATGTGTCTTGTGTTTAGTTTTGTTCATTGAAATCCCTTAGCTTAGACCTGCTCCTCAACTCTATCAACTCACACAGTTCACACAGAGTTTTTGGCATTCGGATTTGCGGCAATTTTGTGCAATTCTTTCCGCTGTCTGAAACGCTCAGCAGTTCTATCAACTGACTGCAATTAACCTTCACTTCGCCTCGACCGGCAGCTAAATACTCGCATTCGCATTCGCATTCGCAATTCGCATTTGCATTTACTGTGAGTTTGATTCACGGCGAGTTCGCTTCCTGCTCGTCACTTGCGATTTGGCCGTTTGGCGATACGCAGCTGCATTATGGCCATCATCTGGCTTGGGATTTGCATGCTGATGCAAGAGACAGCGGCTCGTAATGCGTTAAGCTCCGCAGCACTAAATGTGGCTCTGGCTGTGGCTTCTCCCCGCCTGTCTGACAGGTGGATGGCTCGAGAGACAGCGAGACAGAAGGACAGACTGAATGCTGCAACTGAGGCTAATGACTCGCAGCCAGGCGCCAAATTCAAGGCATATTGCGCGAAATGCAGCACAAATCAGCCACCCCCTGTTCCGGCGGGGTCGCATCTGCTGCGGATTAGATTATGCATAATAAAGTGTAATTTATTTTATATATATAGTTCTTTTTTTTTTGGCAACCAGCCAAGGACCCAGGGGTAAAGGCAACCCTTAGTCAGTCAGGTGGATGCTTTTGTCGTCGGCAAACTGTCCCCAGAGACGTACGGAAACGGGCACAGATTTTCAAGGGGGGGTGGAGTGGAAGGGGGAGAGGGGGGCACAAAAGACAATCGAATCGAGCCATTTTGAGTGACACGTTTCAACGCGACTCCAATGGCCATGGACGTCTCTTTGGCCTCGTGCGGCGCTTATCTCAACGGCTGCAGGATGACGATGATGTGAATGTGAACGTGAATGTGAATGGGAACGTGAATGGGAACGTGAATTTTGGGGAGAGAGAGAACGGCGCGTGTCAGCATTTTATATGGCATACAGCTAAGCGATAAGAGCTGCGTACCAGCCTTGGGCTTTAATCAACTTATTTGGGCATCAGCGGACCGCTAGAGAAACTGCATTTGACACGTGACGCAACAAATAACACGGCTCGAGTTTTAGGATTTGGGTTTGGAATTGGGAGTGGGTGAAAAATTTTGTTGTTGGGTTGGGCTACTTAGTGCATGAAATGGCGACACGTGGCCGAAACAAGCGCTCGGGGCGTCGTTTTTGGCTTAGACCAGCACAAATATTATTTATTGCAATTGTATTTTAAGTGGCTCTCGCAATTTGTTCGAGATTTAGCTGCCAATTCGTTGCAGCCACAATCTACATATTCATATAAATATATATATATATATATATGCATACAAAAAGCTAATCTATGGCGGTTAACAGAAACTCATAATCTTTCATCTCTCGCACAGATTCATTAATGGGCTCGGCGAGCGAAGACGAAGACGACGATGATCCGCCACATTTGCGTGGACCGGCGCTGGGATTGGGCGTGCTTGGACCGAATGGGCCAGACTCAGCGGGTGGACCGCTGGGCACCTCGGATATATCAGTACAAAGCATGAGCACCGATAGTAAAAATACGCATGACGATTCCGATCAGGTAAAGTTAAAAAACGAAAACCGAACAAAGTCAGCTTCAGTTTTCTGTGTATTGGAGTGGAGTCGATTGGCTGGCATCATTAACAGGTTTCCGCTTCGATCCGATCCAATACACAACCCATACAAAGTAATGAATGGAATTGAATGGCGTCGAGGCGTAGAGTGGGAAACCGGGCCGCACTTTGTAGACCCGACCGACGTCAGCCCCTTTTGATTAATGATTGGCAAATGATTATGAGCCGCTCACTCTGCATATAGAATATATATACACTTTATATCTTCTTTTTTTTACGTATATATAAATATGTGTTTCTTCCTCTATGCAGGGCTCCTTGGACGGTGATCCCGACGGACGCGGCGATTCTCAGGCGGAGAACAAAAGTCCCGACGATGCCAATGGCTCAAAGCGACGCGGACCCCGAACCACCATCAAGGCCAAACAGCTGGAGGTACTGAAAACGGCATTCAATCAGACACCGAAACCGACACGCCATATTAGGGAGCAACTGGCCAAGGAAACGGGACTGCCCATGCGCGTGATACAGGTGAGTTCATCCACTCCAACCACTTTCCCGACCGACCACTCACATCATCGCCAACACACCGCTGAATTACTTCAACATACTGACTACGTGAACCAAAAGTTTGCTCAGCCGGAACCGAACAGCCGAACAACAACAATCTGGCAAATATCATCTGAAAGATTTTATAAAAAATCAATATATCGTTCTATCGATTTTAACAGCAGCGATTTTTTTCAAATTAAACCCGATTATTCTTTTACGTTATTTTAATGCACATCAATCTTCAAGCTAAAGATGCATATCGATAACAAAGGTCCGATATTAATATCGAAGAAAATATCACATATAAATATTAGCTATATTGCATTGAATATCGATTAAATTCGATATTCATCAGTTGAATTCTTCGAAAATAAAATGAAGGAAAATAAGAATATTTTCTAATATATCAGTAGCGATAAAATATCGATTTCGTCGTATCGAACGCGAAATTTACGTTGATCGATTTATCGATTTTAATGTGTTCAAATCATAACTCAATAGCCTTATTTTCAATATACCGACGAATCGCACTTTTTTAATCAAAATATTCTTAAACCACAACTTAACTTAAATTAACTCAAAATAAGATGAGATCTAATGCTTAGACTTAACAACAAAGCATATAAAGTCTTCTTTATAAGACTCTTCTCTCTAGAACCCGAGTTATATGATGTTCAAATAGGTTTTTTCTTTCGCTTTAACGATTCCATTTTTGCGCCTGGCGACTTTGTCTTCAGGCGCGACGCAGAGTTTTACAACGTCTCTGCTTTTGGTCTTGGGGTCTTTTGGGTCTTTTGGGGTCCGAGCTGACCGGCCGACTTTGGTTTGGTTTGGTTTAGTTTGGTCTGGCTTCAGTTGGTCGGGTTTGCCCTGTTCCTGTCTGCGTTTCATCAGCATAAAAAACGCATAAATTAAGCGCGCTTCGAGTGGCAAATGTTTAAACTAAAGCAAAGTTGCGGCTCTCAAGCAAGTTATTTGTTTACTTGTTGTTGTTGTTGCTTTTGTTGTTTTTGGTATTTTCAACATTTTTAAAACCAAATCATAAAAAATAGTCGGCCGCGATATTTCAACGTCGTGGTTGCCGCCTTGCAACGCTTCATTGCGCTGTTGTTTTTTGTGGCTTTACAAACAACAACAGCAACAACAACAACAACGAAAATGTCAGTAAAAATACAACAAAATACAATAAAAATAAAATTAATGCCAGCCCCGCAAAAGCGTTTAAGGCGGGGGCGCGCATAAAAAACGGAAGTTCATTGCGCCAAGCGAACTGCAAAAAAAAGAGCCCCAAGTGGCAACAAAATAAATATATACATATATATATATATACATACATAAACCTATATATATATATAAACCTATATATATATATATGTATATATATAAACATCGAGATGGATTTTTTTCTCAAAAAATTTCTGTACTTCCAAAAAAATAAATAAAAAGGGACGTCTTTAAAGCATGAAGCATTTAAGACTTTAATGAGCGTGTTCCTTGTGGCAGTGAGAAGCGCCGAGAAAGGCACTGCGCCTAACAGCCATGTTAAATGCAAATGTTAACTAACATGCGATACAACTGTTGCTAATTAACTACGAAAATTATGGGAAACTAGCATGAAAATGTTACAAGAGAAAACTTTTGTGCCGATTAGCCAAGAACTTCAGATACAACTCATTGTCGTATATATACATATATATATATATATATATATATAGTTTAGGCTTAGTTGGTGTCAGAGCTTAGCAAAGGGCTTTATTAACTCCAAGCGAACATGTTGAACTTTGTTAGCACTTAGCAAAGTGCATGCAAGGGGCTTAAATAGCGTGTCTGGAGATTAACAAAATGCCCAGTCGCATAATATAAAGATAAAATATTTTTGATTATCTTTTTATATATAAATATTATATCTTGAATAACAGCAACAGTTTACAAAAGTTGAGTTAATCAGTTTCATTTATTAAATAGGATTGTTTACCAAGAGATGCACACATATATATTATAAATAATATATAATTTCGAAAATTATTTAGGTACTTAAATCAAGTTTGATTATAATTGATTGATTTTAATTAAAATGCATACTTCAAGAATGCCTTCTTTCTGAAATATTTTATTATGACATAAAGAATTTTAGCGTTTTTTTTTTATTAAATATAATCTTTAGGATGTTAGCTCTTGTATGTTAATAAATTACATGATGATTATACATAAATATCAATTTTAAAAAATTTCAATATCTGTGAAGCTTAACTAGTATGAAATTTTTAAAATGAGTATCTAAAAATCAATTATAGTTCAAGCTAAATTAAAAATACTTCAGAAATTTTAAAAACATAACAGAAATATGTTTTAATTCATTTTAATCTTCATTTGATTGACTTCTCTTCTTCTAACTTGTGATATATGAAAGATATAATTATGACAGAAGTATGAGAGAGAAACAGAGAATTATAATTGATCGAAAGAAGCAGAGTGCGGACAAGTTGTTGATGCATTGATGCAGTCAGGATGCCCTGTTGGGATCGCGCAGTCAACTTGTGAGTTGGCGCATCTGTTGTCAGGCTGTCAAGGATATCCGCAGCATATGTTGGCCGGCTCAATGATTCGAACAACATCATTAGCGCTATGCGGCCGCATTGAAATTCCACCTTGCTCTCGATTTTCAACAGGTTTGACTTACAAATTTTCAATGCCGCGCCCCCAAACACATACACACCCAGGCACACACAGATGTTTAACGAGCTGAAATTCTCGCTTTCCCACAAGAAATGAAAACGATGAAAAACGAAACATTTAACGGGGATTACGCATGCGCAGCCGCAGTCGCTGCAGGGGCACGGGACGGAGTACAGGGCATGAAAGGGCCGGGCATGCCGCCTTTGATGTGTCATTGGTTACAGTTAAAGGATATTTAGGCGGCGTGTCGCTTCTTTTTTAGTTGAGTCTTTAAACGCGACAAGTGTGACACAATCAACACCTCTTTATGGGCAACATTTTCTGTTGTTGTTGTTGTTGTTGTTGTTGTTGTTGTTGCTGTTGCTGTTGCCCTCTTCAAATCTAAACGAAAGTGACAAATGCCAACAAGTTGAAGAGGAGGCAACGCGACTGACGATGTCGCTGACGTTGACTTAATCGCCTTGCTTGGAGCAGCTTACACACACACACACACACACACACACACACACACACACACACACGCAGCTGTGCGCTGTCAACTTTTGCATCTTCATTAATGTTGCATTTTTGGGTTGATTTTGTTGTTGTATATTTTATTTAAAATTTTGTGTTTTCTCTCGCTTTTTTGCGCGGCTTTAAAACTTTGCGTTTGACAAGCGGCTGACAGTTGGAGGCACTTGTTGTTGCTGTTGTTGCAATCAACAATATCCAATAACAAGTTGTCAGTCAGTGGCAAACTACCAGGAAAATGCATGCGCCCAAAAACTGACAAACATCTGCTTAGAACGCCTTCAACTCAGCTGCAGCCAGAAATGCAGAGATACAGATACAGATACAGAGATACAGATACAGATATAGAGATACAGATACAGAGATACAATTTTGTGTGCGCCCCTTTGTGTAACCTGATATGTGACCGTGTGGCATCAAAGAGTTTGCCACAAAGTTGAGAGAATTGTTTGTTGGCAGCTTTTTGTGATTGTGACTAGGCGCACATCTAACGAAAAATGTCAACGCCAAGCGATTGAACTAAAGTGAAGCCTCCCAAAAGGCGAACAGCAAGCGGCACGCTGTGCGTTTTAATAATAACAATTTACAACAGCAACAAAAGCAACAGCAGCAGACACAGACAGAAGCAGCGTGACACAAAAAAAAAAAACAACATCTTAAGAACTTTGCCGACAGCGCGCAGCGGGACAAAACCCACCACGCCCCCTCCAACACACACACACACAGGGTACATAGTTAACTAGAGTTTTCTGCTGGGGGCAGAATTTTGCATAACTCGAGGCGCTGCTGCGATTGGCAGCTTGAACTTTGACATGACAGATGGAACAGTCAAAAAACAAAAAAAATAAGTTGAAGACGAGTCTTAAAACAAAACATGGCCAGTTTAATGGGCAACAACAACAGCAGCCACAAAAGCCACAAGACAAATAAATCATAGACATGTTTTCAACATTAAAGCCAAATGGCCATAACAATAGCCAGCACGGCAATAACAATAACAATAATAATAGCAGCAGCAGCCAAAAGTTTTCGATTCCATTTTATAGGCCAACCCATTTGTTAAGACTAAACAACGCCTATGCCAAACTTTAAAGGCTGCTCCATATCAGAAGTTGCCAATTTTATTTGTTGTTATTGTGTGGAAAACTGCGCATTAAGCGTTTTATAGATCGGTTTACGGCAAATTAATGATGATATCGTTTACATAAACATTATATAAACGCCTTTCGATTAACCCGCCCTGATCGCGGCTCTATCAAAACAAACTTCCAAATCTTGGCAATGGGCCTAATTTAATGTGCAGCCAAGGCCAAATGTGAGCTTAATGGGTTTTTATTGTAGCCGAGGTATGCCTAAGTTAAACAGGATTTACAGGAGAAAGCAAATAAAATATTTAAAGAAAGCAAATAAAATAAAAATATTATATAATATAATAAATAAACGGGAACTAAGTGAAGCTGATACGTTCTTAAACAGATTTATTAAATTATAACATTATAATATTAAAGTGAAATAATACAATTAATTATATAGTAGAGATATATCATCGATGTAGACAGTTAAATTACACTTTAAAAAAATATATATATTATTTTATTATATATTTTATTTAATTCCATGAAATTATTTTCGTAAACTCTGTTTTCAACAAATATGAACCCCGTTTTTTTTTTTTTTTAACTAAATTCATGCCTTTTTTAATAGTTTCTAATTTTCAAGAAACATCACCAATTTCCAAATTTGATTTAAATCTTATATAAATAATATTCCATATATTTCCTTTATAATTTTCTTAGAGCATTTTATTGAATGTCTTCTGCTTCTTCACATATTTTTAATGTGCAAAATAAATATAAAACAAAAAATTCTCACAAGTTGTAAACTTTGAGAAACACCTTCGTAAGAAAAATTCGTTTATATTTCAAAACTTCTGATCAACTATCAAGTTGGCCGCAGTTTATGAGCCGCATCTATTTGAAATAGTTTTTTGTCGCAACTGTCACGACTTTGGCATTTCCTTCAGATACCGTTCAACCTGTTACACTGTCCGACTGTCGGCCGCAGATACGCGATACGATCCAAAAATGTGTTGTTGGCCCGAATGGAATGGATCAGCCCATTAGGCATTAGCCTCTTAAATCTAAACTCTTTCCGTTGCGCAGCAGCTTTATGGGCGAAGCTCGTGTGACTTTGTTGGATATTTTTTGAAGTTGATTTTTTTCTTTTTTGTTTTGGCTTTTGTTTTAATGCGTGCGCTCCATTTACGCCAACGTTTAAAGCGGCTCCGAGGCGGCGTCGAACAAACTAAGCTTTGAAAAATTATAAACAAATAAAATCGGGGCAGCGGACAGTGGACGGCGGACGGCGGACGGCGGGCAGCGGGAGGCAAATCACACGGACGGACGAGTTGGGGCCCAAGCTAATGTGGCGTGCGTTCGGCTGGCGCCACTCGGCGACGATCAGCAGATACAGATACGGCTACGGCTCAGATACAGATGCGGATGTGAGGGAGACGGAACGGCATGGGACGGACTCCAGTCGCAGTCGCCGCGAGACATTTGTCAAGTGTCTCCCAAGCTCGCATGCAGAGGCGTTTATTTGTCAACATACAAATTTCGAGCGCTTTTGAAGTTGATTTACATTTCGTTTTATCGCAGCGGCAATTTATAATAATATATAATTTTTTTGTTTTTACTTTGACTAAGGTTTATGTTTTTTTCTCTCTCTCTTATTCCCTGTTTTTTGTCGGTTTCTTTTTTTTTGTTGATTTGCATTTTAGGCCACGGAAGTTGACAAAATTTTTTTTTTGTATCCAGCTGTAGAATTTGTGTTTTTTTTTTTGGTTGGGCTGATTTTTAAAAGTGGCGTTAAAATTGCTGCACTAATTAGTTAAAGATTTTGGTGTTATTAATTGAGCGGAAATTGTTTGATTGTATTTGACGTTTTATGGCCAAAAGAAACAAAAATATAAAAATTAAAGCAAAAAAAAAAAAAATAGCCAAGCAACTGTTGATCAAGGCTAATTATGTTATCTGTAAGCGGGTAACCGCAAGAGTTGAGTTTTTGGCTATTTGAAAGCAACAATTAGACTCGTTGCGGCCAAAACAAACAACAACAGGCCCATCGAAAAGAGGCACAAAAGCGGCTAATTTAACGCATTTAACCATGGAACAAGATGTGAAGAGGTTGCCGCTTAATACAAAACCTGGACAGAGATGAGTGGTAATAAGTAAGAGGGAGGGGGTGGAGGTGGGGGTGGGGGAGGCGGCGCCTGCGCAAAACATGACTTGGCAGGTTGAGGTACTGTTGTTATAGGGTTGCCAGGGGGGCGAATCTTGAAATTTCAACAACTCATCAGCTCGCTATTAATTCTCGTAGGGAAGGCGCCGGCCACCAGCAAATAAAACAAAACAAAAAAAAAACGGAAAAAGGGAAAAACTGTAGAAAGAAAAAACCCAAACTGAAAATACACACATCGAAATCGAAACCGAGCTCATCTGGGGGTTAAGCGGGGAAACGAAACGAAACTGCCTTGTCACGGCGGCCCAAGGAACCGAATTAGCCCTTCAACGGCAAGTTGAGGCTGAGACTGAGACTGAGACTGATGAGCGGCAGCAAACACCTACTAAACTATGGGAAAAACAACAGCTTCCAGTGGGCCCAGGGGTTAAAGACAAGCCCCAGACAACAACAATACCAACAAGACAAGAAAAGCAGCAGCAGCAGGCAAAGTTAATTATCTGTTAACTCTTACGCAGAGCCAATTCACGCCTTTCAAGCACTGGCAGATGTATCTATGTATATATCCCAGATACAAGTATATATATAAGACAGCGGCAGCTGTAGTCGGTAGTCGATAGTTTTCTGGGTAGCTGGTAGCCGATTCATCAGCGCTCAATATACAACAACTCTGGGGGCGTGACAGGCGTTATGCGATAAATGCCCAGTCACGGCCTCTCAGCAACTCTGCCAGCCAATCTTCAAAAGGCCCCAAAAAAAAAAAAAAAAACAAAAAAATCAGCTAATGAAACGCAAGTGCGCCAAGTTGTACACTGAAACCAATTATTCGATTTCTGAAGGAACTGCAATTAAAGAGCTGCATTTTAATTTGTTGTGCTGTTCAGTTAATTAGGGCATCTTTTATACCCTTGAACTATTATTTATTTGTTCTCCAATTGTGTAATATATATACCTTAAAATATATATACACCAATTATATTGAACAAGGTAGAAGATACAAAATACTAAATTTGACTTATTAAAACAGCAAAACTTTGAATTATGGATTTCTTTAATATCTTAAATAATTTTGGAAAATTAATTAATTTATTAACAAATTAATTTATGAATATTCAATTATAAAATAACTTTTGAATAAGTTTAAAAATTTTAAATTTACTTTTTAAAAATTGATTTAGCAAAAACAGCGGCAACAAGGGGTTAATGCTGATGGGCATCTTAATCTTAATGCCGAATGCCGAATGCCAAATGTTGAGTGCTCATTTATATATCGCATTACAAATGGAGCCACAGCCAAATCATGTCAATCAGCGCGCGAATACGTGACACACATTTGAAGCATGCCTCATGCCACATGCCGCATGCCGCATGCCCCATGATTAGGTTAGCGAGCTGAGCTGAAATTCAAACTGAAATCGAAACCGAAATCAAAAACGTAAACTGAAACTGAACCTGAACCTGAAACTCCAATCGGGTCACAATGAAGCAACTTTGACTTTTGACTGGCGGTCCCACAAATTATATGTTAAGCTCTTTAATGGGCCGCAAAACGGGGCAAGCGCGGCGGCCAGAGCCAGGGGCAGGGTGGCGGGGCGGGACGGTCGGTTAAACGGGGCGAACCGAGCCCCACCCGCGCCGAGGAGCTGCCGTTTAACATAATTTGCTATAATTTTCAACACAACGCCGAGCCAAAGAGCTGCCAAGTGGCAGCCGCCAGTTGCCAGTTGCCTGCCACCTCTCCCCCTCCCCTGCCCCCTGCCCCTGCCCCTGTTCCCCCTTTTAGCGAGTCAACAGCGCAATAATCATTTTGTTATTTAGCGTAGGGCACCAGAGTTCTCTCGTCGGGCCTGATTGCTACCACGGCCATTATGTTACGTTGTTTGCCCTTTTATGTCAGGACCTAACCTATAATTTAACTAAATGTTCAAATGTTTTGCGAGCAGCGACGCCCCGACGCCCCGAACCCCGCCCCGCCCCAACCGACCGACGCCGCCTGCGCCACAAAACAACAAAATTTGTTGAAAGCTACACAAAATTGGCAACAAATTTCTCATCTCAACTCTCTTGTGTCTTGGGTCTCAAGTGCGGAAATAAAATATTATAAGCGCTGTCCAAATTACACCATCAGCCAAACAATTTGGCTGGCAGCGCATTATATATCATATTATATCGCAACATATCGGAACACAACGTAACTCAAGCCAGGATCAATAGCCAGAACGCGAAATTAAAAACAACAAAATTGAAATTAAAAACACAGGCCCCAATATGAAATAATGATAAATGCGGGGAAAAAACTATTGAATGAAATGTAAACCATATTTATTATATATTTAATTATATATAAGTATATTATGTAGCCGATTCAATTACAATCTGACTAATAATTTTTAAATTCGTTTGTAATTCACAATCAGTTCTAGCTTAGATTGTATGAAACGTCAGCTAAATTTCAAACTAATTCAATCTACAAAAAATTAATTTTCTGAAATAAAATTAAAACTAAAATTTGTCATAAATTTTAGATATTGAAAAATAAAATATAAAAAAAATTCCCCTCTCAAAAAAATGGATTCCATCAATTTGCCACAGCTACTTTTGCTATCTATATAAAAATCCAAAGCAAATTGTATTCCGTATTCCGTATTGCCATTCAATTTCGATGCAAGTACAAAATAGTGTAAACATGTTTTGAATGCACGGTGTATAATGGATTGTGTGTGTGTGTGTGTGTGTGTTGTGGCCAACAAACAGACTTGGTTAAAGATATTGCAAAACCGCATTGAACCCAACTCTAACTCGAACCCGACCCCGCTAAAGTTCCGCACTTACCTTTCTTCAGTGGGGGCTGTACGCCCACATGCAATTGCAATTCTTCTTCTTCTTCGTTTTTTTTCCTATCATTTTCTTTGGCATTTGCTGCTGTTTTTCTTTGTCGACAAAACAAAACAATGGCGCAAAAACTAAAAAAAAAAATAAACTACTAAAAACTTCAAAAAAGAAGAAGAAGAAGCTCAACAACAACTGCAACTAACCGCAACAATGCAGGGGAAACAAATGCCAAATAACAAACTATTGTAAATGCAGTTTTTCAGTTAAGCTATTGCGCTTGTTTTCATTTTTCTTTTATTTTTTTTTCTATTTTTTTGCCATTTCACTCATTTTTATTTTCTTGTATTATATTGTTTGTTTTTCTTTTTTTATTGTTGCGCATATGAAAATGAAAAATTGTGTAACCGCAGGGCCAAAAGGGGCAAATATTGTAAAAAAAACAAACACACGCATGTGTGTGTGTGCGTGTGTGTACGTGTGTGCCTGTCTTGCCAAGGGCAATTTTGTGGACGCGGGGGCAGCGGCTGCGGCAACTGCGGTTTTATTTATTACGTTGCGGGTAATTGAAAAGTGCCGACAGCCACGCTGAACCAAAGGAACCGAACTAGTTCCGGTTCGGCGAACTTTTGCTGTCAAAAGTTCAAAAGAACTGCACTAAAACCAGTTGCAAATTCTAAACCAAAAAAATTTCAAATTCAAATTCGTGATCGCTGTCAAAAGTCACACGCTTGAAAAACTGCTCGACACGGACTCGAACCTAACGTCAAAGCAGAAGATCAAGAGCTGAGCTGGGTGTAAAGCCCATGCACAGCATGTTACTTCCTTTTGTGTGCATCCTGTGTCGGACTTCAAGTTCTCAAATTCTCAAATCTCAGTTCTCACAGGCTGAAGGCTTTTTCTAGCGAAATTCTCGTTGTATCACAAAATGTCAGTTTATTCGGGGGGGAGGAGGAGAAGACATGTGCATGTCTAGGCTGCGGTTGCCAGGGTTCGCCAATCCGTCCGTCCGTCCAGTTGAGTTCATAAAAACGCAGAAATTCAAATGAACTGCAGACGACGACGGCGCTCATCATTAAAATTCACGCTTAAATTGCCTCTTAGAACGGCAAATGACAGAATGGGGATCTGGGGGGCAAAATGGAGGGGGAAGCGGTAACAGCTGCTGCTGCACAGCCACAAAATCTAAGCCAAATTCATTGGAAACTATTTGCCACACCAAAAAAAAAGGACACAAAATACGGCAACAAGAAAAAAGAGGGAAAACAAAAACCAAACACATAAATCACAAAATTTCATTGAGAAAACTTTGCCAAAACAGAAGACAAAGCACAAAATACAAAAAAAAAAAAAAATACAAAAAAAAACACACAAAAATCAGTTCAAGTCCAAGTTGAAAACAGTTTCGTTGACCGCCAGCAAAAGATCATTAAAAAACGCGTCCAAGATATGAATATTAAAATGCAAAAAGGAAAAAAATGTTTTTTTTGAAAAAGATGAACCAAAAATCAAAATAAAATAAATACAGCAACAGGAAAAAAAGAAGGGAGGGAGACAAAGCGCGGCCCAAGCGAAAAGCGAAAAGGTGCCACTAAAAATTTTGAAATATGTTTTTATTTTATTACTTTGCATGCTGTGCACGGTGCTTCTGGAGCACCCGAAACGACGATGCAGAGCCTCGTAAAATGTCTGCTTGCCCCGGTTTCCACATACACGAACCGGGTTCCGTTCCGACGTTGTTGCCGGGGCTAATTTTGCAACGGCCGCCCGGTGTGGTGGCGGTAGCTTTAATGCAACAACAACAGCAACAACAACAACAACAAACATGACACACAGGCGAATACGAAAACCAAAAACTAAACTAAACATTCGCTTTTGTTCTCTCTGTCTCTCTCGCAGGTCTGGTTCCAGAACAAACGCTCCAAGGAGCGTCGCATGAAGCAAATCACCAGCATGGGTCGTCCGCCGTTCTTTGGCGGTGCGCGCAAGATGCGCGGCTTCCCCATGAATCTCTCGCCGGGCGGGCTAGACGATGGCCCCGGCTTTCCCTATTTTGCTGCAGATGCTAAATTCGAGTTCGGCTACGGTGGCCCATTCCATCCGCACGATGGCCCCTTCTTTCCCGGCCATCCCGGCGGACCGATGCCCTTCAATGCGCCAGGTAATTCACACAACAGTTAAAACACCTCAACGTTTATCAGAAAATATCTTTAAAAGCGGTGTCAAAATTAACAATAAATATTTAGTTATATTGCTAGATTTAGTTTTAAATGCTTATCTCTTTAATTTAGTGCACTTTGTAAAAGACAATCCTAATTATTTTTCGAAATTGCCAAACATTTTCTAAAAATTTTAAATCAATCATTTTAAATTGGTTTAAATACCAATTATCTTAAAGACTACACTCAAGAAAAAAACAATGTTGGAAATTTACAAAAAATATTACGTTGAGCATTTTTTTGAAATTTTTAACTATTATTTTGTATATATGTAAATACCTTTTTATGTGTGGTATATTCTACGTTGTTCAATAAAAAGACTACACTCAAAAAAAACCAAAATGTTTAAAATAAAAAAAAATTAAATTGAGCATTTTTTTGAAATTTTAAAATATTATTTTTTATTTATGTAAATACCTATTTTTACTGGTATAGTCTACTTTCTTAATTAAAATACTTTTTATATAAAAAGAATGCTCTAAAATAATTAGACAACAAAAAATTAATGTTCTTAACTGAAGGTTGGCAGCCCTATTTTATTGTGTTAAAAAATTGTTATTTTACTAAAATGTTGATGCTTTTGCCACTAGATTTTTACCTTTTTTGTTAACTAGCTAATATTTGATAAGTGAAAAAACTGTCAAACTAACATAAATATCTCTGTCTCACGCTTCGCGCGCTCTCTCTCTCTTCCTCTCTCTTGTTGGTTGACCGTGCGACAGGTGGACCAATGGATCACAGCGGGCCCATACCGATGGTCAATGAGTTTGGCCTGACGCCGGAGTCAACATTTCTGAGTCAGGCGGGCGCACCGCCGATGCAGCTGCAAACGGCTGTGGGGCCGCCGCCGCCGCCGCCGCCAAATGCCGCCGAGCATTTGCTGCAACAGGCGGCCGCGCAGCAGCAGCAACAGCAGCAGCAGCAACAGCAGCAGCAGGCGGCACAAAATGCGCAACAAGCAAACCAAACGCAGCAGCAACAACAACAACAAAATGGCCCGCGCACCGCATCGCCCGAATTCATGAGCTCGGCGAACTTCAGCGAACCGCAGAATATGCAAAATGAAGGGCTTGTTTGGTAATATACAAAACAGTTGGCAACGCGCCTGCTGTTTCTCAAGACCTACACGCAGCGGCAGCAGCAGCAGCAACACCAGCAACAACAACAACAACATGAGGAGGAGTAGCAGCAGAAGCAGCAGCCAAAACAAATACAGCAACAACAACAACAACCGCAGCAGCAGTGACAAAGCTTCGTCGCTGCCGACGTCGTTGTCGTTGTCGTCGTTGTCGTCATCGTCGTCGTCGCTGCCGCCGCCCACTGTGTGCACACTATTGCCATCTCGCTTCGGCGCACAGCGAGCCGCACAGTGGCGCGTCGTCTGAGAGCGAGAGAGCTGTCGGAATTGTGCGCTCGCTCGCTCACAACTCAAATGAGGAGAAATTTCGTCGTTGGCTGGCCCTGCCTCGCACGCCCCCACCCCTAAACCGAAAATGCGCTGCTGCCTTTGGCCAAAAAACAGCTGCTCGGCTTGATTTTGTTGTTTTTATTATTATTGTGTTTATTGTTTATAACTGCGCCAAAATATTTGTAAATTATTTTTAACAAAAAAGAAAATTCATAGCAAAAAACACAAAACAGAAATCTCTAAATGTACATTAAAATGGGCGCTGCACATAAAAAGCTATACATAAATATATATATATATATATAAACATATATATATTTACTTTTTTTTTGTATTCGAATCTAACTAAAATAATATAAGAGGAAGCAAAATGTAAAACTAAAAGAAAATAAATACATTAACTCAATGTCTTGTCTGTAATAAACTATTTATGTGTATGTGTGTAAAAAAAAAAATAACAAAAAACTAAAACAAAAAATAAAAAACAAAACACAAATACGTAGCCTAAAAATCGTGTTAGCAAGCAGAAAAAAAGAAACAAATTATAAAAATAATAATATTATTTTTTTGTAAATTAGCACATTTTTATAATTCTAAAAACCAATTTGTTTGCCTAATTATTTTTTTTTACAATTTTTTTTTTATTATTATATATATATATATATATAAATAAACATATTTTATAATCGTTGTCTAACAACATAAACGTAACTAGGCATGTACTTGTGTAGTTTTCTAGCTATTAAGTTTATAAAAAAAAAATATATATATATATATATATATATATATAAATATATATATAGAAAGGCGTATGCAAATATAATGTAAAGCTATATAAAACAGCGCACATAGCAAACTATTTTTTTTTTTTTTGTGGTCCTAGCTAGTAAGCAACATAATTTATTATAAACAAATCTATGAATGAAAATAAAAAAAAATAAAACAAAAAAAATAAATATTTAAAA
>SCDY01001471.1:0-40052 GCA_004143825.1 Drosophila micromelanica
ATGGGGTCGGAGATGCCTCCTTCTGCCTGTTACATACATTTCAACAAAACCATAATACCCTGTTTCACCCATTTTCAATGGGTTCAGGGTATAAAAAAAAAACAGCAACAATATTGCCCACAAAAAGTGAAAAGAATGTCAAGTGTTAATTGCCTTTCTATGGACGTGTCTCTTCTGTCTGGGCGGCTGATGAAGATTAAGTTGTAGCCAGTGTCTTTTTATGGGTTTCTAAGTGTTATGTTTATGGGCATGCGACGCGAACATGGCTGGAGCCACCAGCTACAATCAGCATTTGTGTGTCATTGCATTATAAATGATCATAAATGATTATAAATGGCAAACACAATTAGCCAAGCCACTTGGCTATGTAGAATAAAGGGACGAATGGAATATACGTAGTCTTCAAAAGATTATTCTTAAAAGAATATATCTTTATAAGCTAATATGTTTGAAAAAAGTGATTTAAGCAATATAATCGACAAACTCACAAATAGAAAGTCTGTTTAATAATATTTTAGTGCGACTAGCATGTTAAATCTACTAATTGAAACAATAAAGAAATCTCTGGGGCCCATAAAATGCCCATCTAGAAAAAAAAACGTCAAAAGTAATACCCAAGGGTTAAAGTAATGTTTATATTTCATGTGCATATTCAATTGATTTGCGGTGCCCAAAGGCATTGAATTTTAAATTAACTTTAAATTAATGCCAAACGCTAATTGACTTTTAAGCTATAAAAATCAAGCATTGAAAATATAGCCACACTCTCCCATAGCTAACAGCCAGCGCTAAAGAAACGCTGCCAAACGAACCCAATATGAGATATTAGGCAAAAACTGAGAGTCCATGATAATAAATAGAAGCCTTTGTGGTGTGCTGAAAAATGCACGGTCAGGCCTTGCTGGGAAGGAAGCAGCATATTAACAAAGCTGACCAGAGCGGAGCAGCATTGAAGTCGGCGGCATTATCATAAACTAAATATAGCAGCAAATATCAATTTGATTGTGCGCGGGGAATCGCGGTCTGGCCGGCAGCAAATTGAGTGCACTGCGACTGTGCATTGTTTGCAAGTACCGTTGAGACCGTTGAAAAGTCTGGAGCAGTTCACGTGCATGTCCGGCTGCTGGCCAGTGATAAATTATCACTGTTGGCTGGCCATTAGTTTTCAGGTGAGCAAAAAGCTTGCCGCAGTGGCCGCGTGCAGTCAACGGGCCGTGTTACCAATTCACTTGACGCTAAAACTTATTGCCGGCAATGAGAATGCGCTTTACTCAGGGCAAATGCAACGGCAGGCCAGGACGGGGCTATGATCATGACCATGGCCATGGCCACGGCCAAGGCGTTGGCGTTTATTATGCAAATATTTCAGCTTTAAGTTGCGCGAAGTAAATTAATATGCTGGGCCGATTTACCTGCTGGCTTTGACTTTGCTTTGGCTTCGCCTCGCTTGGCTACACAATGTCGCATTCATTTAACGGCACTTGGCTGATTGTTATTTAAAGTTCAGTTCATAACAATTGTTGCCGTTGCTGTTTGCTGTTGCTGTTGCTGGTCAGCAGTTGCAATTTATTGCTTTGCATAGTTAACAACTTGATTGGTAGCGCTGGGCACTTGGCTGACATTGAAATGTAGGCCTGCCATTGATGCCCGCCAATGATTGTCCTCCATCGTTGTTGTCTTTCGTTGTCGTTGAGATGTTGCAGTTGTCATGCTGCATAAGTGGACTCCAGCTGTTAGCTGTTGTTGCATAACTAACAATGTATGCACCACATAAATACATAGCGCGGTTGGCTCACAACAACAACAACAACTGAGATACTGAACCAGCTAAAGTAACGGGAGCCCCACACAAATACGCTTGACATGCAAAAGAATTTCAACAATGCGACGCGATTATGCAGGCTCCCCGCCTGCAAAACGCGACTAAGGAAGAGCGAGAAGGAGTGAGATGCAGAACGGGTCCCCATTTAGCAATGCAAATAGCGCTGTTTAGCTTATAGATAATGTCATTCACAATGCAAGAAACTATGGCAAATATGGTTAAAGAACTCGAACATGTTTCCAACTCTGAGAGTCAATTTCGGTTGTTGCATTGATAAGAAGAGGCAATCGAAGAATAAGACAGTTGACATGTAAAAACAATTAGTGAGTGCGTTTAAGCATGCTGAGCATAATTTAAGACCTTTTGATTATATGAACAGAAACAAGTTCGTTTCCTAAGTCATTTATTTTAATGGTCAAATCCAATTAAGTTTGATAAGCCTTACGGCAAAAGTTTTAATTGAACTTCGATTTAAATGAGTTTACATTAGATCCAGATTTGGCAAAAATGAATGGACCTGAAAATGGGCTAATGGGCGCACAAAATGCATTCCCATCCATACAGTTGCCAGGCCTAGATCAAATATCAATCACATCAAGTTCGTTGCCCAAGTCATTTGTTTGTGCGAATCAAATAATTTTAGATTCAGGGAAAAATAAAACCATTAGCCATGTTATGGAAAAGCTAAGCAACCCTTCACTTAAGATAATAATATAATTGATAATTTAGGGAGGACTAGGAGGGAAGTCCAAGTTCTTTGTACAGAACCTCTTACAAACATAACTCAAAGTTTTACGCTGCTTACGGGATATACCGATAGAAATAAAGCCCCACCCCAATGTAAGACACGATTACAGCTTGATTGATAGATGCGCTGACTAGAAACCATATCTGAAAGCTAGCGGCTCCCAAGGCGAGTGGCTTGTTAACGTTCAATTAGTGAAATTGATAGACATATCTATGTAAAAACATCAACGGAAACCAAAACAAAGTCCAGAATCTAAAACAGCCGAAACGTTAAGCCCAAAATTACTTCAATGTTAATTAAAATGTTTTTCTTTTGTTTTTAATTTTGCCTCGTTGGGGACTTTGATATGGTCACTCGCATGGAAATTCTTAATATGCAGCGAGGCCTCCGGTCTGAAGTGGCAACCGCAAGATTCGATGCTAACCGCATGCCACACACATGCCGCATTGCGTGTGTACCGTTTGTTTTTTAGTTTTCTTCCTATTATTATTATTTAGTTTTTGTTTTGTGTTTTTGGTGGCTCTGCCCGCTTTACGCCCCGTTCGGTCAATGGCTCATTATATTTGTGGGTTAGCAGGTGATGTTGAGTCTGAGGCCGAGTTTGAACAACAACAATGCAGCTTTTACACATCTTGCCCAAAATATAAGCACAGCCAGTGGGTTATTAAAAGCGTGTCGGCCGATGGGACGCCGCTTGCTGATAGCCTATAATTAGCATAAATTCATTCATAGAACTAATTGCAAGTGGAAGTGAGCGTTCCCGTAATGAACCGGGTGCCAGCTGAGTTTTACCAATGCCACAGCCCGCTTTTTTTTCCCTTTAGGTTTTCCACTATGTTTGTGTATGTGTGTGCGTTGTGTTTCAGTAGACGTCTTAAGGCATGTTATTAACTTAACGGTACACGCCGCTGTTGTCTAGCTTTTCATAATTTATGTGTGAGCGCGGCAGGCGGTGCACTTGTTTTGCATGCCACACCGCTGGATGGTGCATCGAACGCACCCCCGTAATTAATTATGTAATACAACAACAAGTGCCGCCGTGCCACATAATCATGAAATTCTAGCAAAAATCTTTCGCACGCCACCCCCTTATTAACAGAAAAAGTTACTGTTGTTGTTGCCTCTGTCGATCGCCTGCTGCAAATAATGAGCAAAGATTATCTCACAGTTGCCGCAGCTACCGGTGCCGCAGAAAAACACCTGGCAAACTTTTTTGTGGCCTTTGTTTAACACCGATCACACACACACACACACACACATTAGCTGCGTGTTGGGCATTAAACTGAACCCATTTCAAGTTTTACGTCTTGTATGGCTTGGCATTTTATTATCGTGACCAATCAGAGGAACCTCTCAGCGCTTTTCACTTTCACGCAGTTGGGATTTGCCAAATTGATTACAGCCATAAAAAGTAGAGTTTGGCGGAGATTTAATAAAAACCTTGCATAAGCGTGAAAGCTTATAATCAAAATTAATATAAAATGCAACTTCAAGACACAGTTCCAATCAAGTTTAGGAAAATTTGAGAAATGTGTTAGCACAGTAAATGTGTTTCTGATGCATTTTATTTAGTCGTAAATTGTGATGATTCCATGTCGGGTGAAAATGGTGTCTCGCAGCTTGATATCATTTCAAAACGCCTACACGCAGACTCCCCCGTACGCTGGTTGCTCCCATTGCGGGTCAAAAAACAAAAACAGAAAAATAGTCTACCTTTCCCAGGCGTCAACACATTTCACACATTCAGCTTGCCAGCGGCGGCAGCCTTAAACATTTCTTTTTATTGTTGTACAATAACAAGCACAAACATTGCTAGCCAGCTGTTGCTTTAATTAAACTCTGTAAGACCTTACAAGCCAAGCAA
This sequence comes from Drosophila micromelanica, assembly GCA_004143825.1. Classification (NCBI taxonomy): domain Eukaryota; kingdom Metazoa; phylum Arthropoda; class Insecta; order Diptera; family Drosophilidae; genus Drosophila; species Drosophila micromelanica. Next base: position 4,435 of record SCDY01001471.1, read on the forward strand.
TTAATGCTTGCGCACACACAACGTGCAGCATCTGCCAGAGCAAGGCACAACCAGGAACATAAAAACAAAAAAAAAGTGAAACAAAAAAGTGCCGTTCGCCCAGTGTCCGTGTTGTTAGCCACATACAACTTTGCAATCTAATATGCAACAACTAATAAAATGCACAACAGGAATTACATAAATTACGCGTAACGTGAAATTAGTTAGCCTAATTAACATTTTGCCAATTTCCCTTACTTAACCGCTCTTTTTCTATCTGCTTCTTCTCTGTTCTGTTCTAGGCAAAATGTTTCTACGCCGCTGCACTTTTCTGCTGTTGCTCTGCCTAATTGCGAGTGACGCCAACGCCGTGCGCAAAACAAAGCGTCCTGTCAAGCCGGCCAAGCAGACGATTCCACGCACCAATGTGACGCCTGGGCCTGCAGCTTTGTCTGCCACAACAAGCAGCAGCAGCGGTGGCAGCAGCAGCTCCACGACAACAACCACCACCAGCGAACAGAGCAGAACAGAGGCAGCACCACTGGTCAGCAGCACCAACAGCGAGCTGCCCAAACCGCTGCTGCCTTTAAATGATGCACAGCCAGAGCCCAAGACAGACAAAGCGCCCGAAACGGATGACGAGTGCGATCCAGATATGATTGGTTTTGAAATAATTACCGGGTAAGTGTCACAAGTCCACTCATGTAAAATACATTTAAGTGTCCCCAATTCAAGAGTTCACATTATTTTCAATTGGGTTTGTGTCCAAGCAAAGTTAATAAATAAAAGCTTCATATTTCAGCCAATTAACAAATTTGCATAGAATCGGGCCTTAACGGCACAAAATGTAAATATGTTAGTTACCAGGGTGTAGACCAGTGGGCGTGACAAGTGGGCGAAACGAGGCTTGTCTAATCGCATGGTTTGTTTTGATGACAGGAAAACAACGCAAAAGAGCGCGCCGACAGCAGCTGCTTATGAGCATTCTTTCATCGGCAGCAGCAAGTTCGTTGTCTGAGTCTTTTGTTTGTGCCGCTTACTCATAAGCCAGTTATGCGGGGGCACCATGACGTTATATTTATTTAATGCGATTAGAGTTAACTTTCATTTTTCTTTTCGCCTCGCTGTTGCCGACCAATCATTAAGGATTAGGCGACTTTATGAATTAATTAAACAAAATTAATGTTTGCAGTTAAATTTCTTAATGATTAATCTTTTTTTGAATGTAAACTATTTTTATGTTACTGTATTACATTTGACTGTTAACTTATACATATAGCTTTCGTCACCTGCACGGCTAACGTATAACACTATAATCAAGATTTCAAGCGTCAAAACAAACATTTTTTGAACTGCCTGAGCTTCTAGTTAACATGTTTTGACTCTCTTACAGCTACGTGTTGTCGGCGCCCTCAAAAATGTTGGATACACTGCCTGGCACGCTGATGCTTACGGACTGTTTGGAGGCCTGTCAGAGCAACGAATCCTGCAGTTCTGTCAACTATGAAACCGGCTTGTGTGTGCTGTTCAAGACAACCGCCGATAAATTGCCAGGTGAGTTAGAAAGTGTGAGAATCTGAGAAGAAGCAGCACAACTGTTTGCTGTCTGCAGCTTGTGCTGTTGCAGCTGCTGTTTTGTGTGCCAAAGAAAGTTCAATAATTTAGCTCGTTCATTCAATTATTGAGTTCTAGTTCATGGTGGCCACAGCGCTGGCGCATAAATCACCAGCGTCAGCGCCGGTGCGAAACACGCCTTTGGTTTTACGCATGATTTGGCAGGCAGACAGAGCGACGACGCGACGTCAACAAGTTGGCCTGGGCCTAGGCAAACTAGATTTTGCCTATTCTGCAAACTGGCTTTTGGCATTGGCGTTACGCTAACGCATAATTTCCAGCCAGCCTTGTCGCTGTTGCTGTTGCCGTTGCAGTTGCATTTGTCGTTGTTGCCGTTGCCGTTTCTGTTGCCGTTGCTTTTGCTGCTGCTGCGTTTCTTAACGCCTGTTACTTTGCAGTGAAGGGGCGTGTGCGTAAAAACGCATCTCACGCACCACACGCACCACACACTACTAGCACCATTTAATATGCGGCCTTTCGGTTTTGGTTTGGCTCTTTTGCAGGTTCACTTTCGCGCTCACAATTTCCGGTTTTCACGATCTACGCACAGAAATCGTGTTTGGGCGTGCGTCCTTGCTCCAAGGCCTGGTGCATTGATCGCGTTCAAGGTTACCGCCTGCCCGAACATGTCAAATCTAGTCAGACAGTTTTGTCGCGTCGCGACTGCTTGGAACTCTGCCTGGGCGAAACTGAGTTTACATGCCGGTAAGTCAACTGAAGATGAACAGGATGTAGCCATCAGTTGTGATGATGACCATTACATAATCTTTATACACGTTGATCAAGTTTTGTATATTAGTAAACACGATATCGCGTAAACACAGGTGTTACTAGCCTACTAAGCAGACGCTTAAAACTGGTTCGCTCTAGATAAGAGTGCGAAGAGCAAATGAACTGTAAGACATGAAACTAGAAATTGCATGGATCTGTGATAAGCAATCTAGCAGAAAAGCCTGTCAAATAGATTAAGATTTCAACAGAGATAAAGTAAAGTGTAGATTATAATGTTGAAGAGGAAAGAGAAACACATACAAGGAGAGATCGATATCTTGCTTTCTATCTCGACAAGAAAATATGAAGAATACAAAATTAGAAGCTATATCTTATATATCACCCCAGCTACAGAGAGTTGCACAAAAAGCATTAAACACCAAATATTTCCAGACAATAATTTAATATAAAGATAATTAAAAAGGAAGAAAACCTATCGAAAGGCAATTAAAAAAAAAATAATAATATATTTAAAGATATTAAATATTGACATTTAGTAAAAATAACAAAAATCTTATAGGTCCAATATTAAATATTTTTAACAACAGAAATTTTTTAAATTCGCTAGATATAGCGTAGTTTAAATGGCAATTTTCAACTGCTTCGATTAGATATATACCTACCTTATTCTTTTCTACGCACTGTACCTAATGCTATATCTTTCGTTCTTTCATGATCTCTTTCTCTCTCTCTATCTACAAAAAAAAAAACAAATATCTTCAACCTATTCTACTACTCATCTCAATGCGTACACCTCTGCCGCTCATAACTCTCGCCATGCGCAGCTCGGCCAACTTTTATCGCCACTCGGGACTATGTGAGCTTTCGGACATGGATCGCATCACGTTATCGGCCAGCAACAGTGTTGAGGCTTATGAGGGCGCCGACTATCTGGAGAATAATTGCGCTGAGGAGCCAAGCAAACTGTGCGAATTCAAGCGCATCTCGGGCAAGATTCTAAAGACAGTGGATTCCGTTTATCAGGACATTAACACCATTGATGAATGTCGCGATCTGTGCCTCAACTCGCCTTACAGGTACAGCCGACGCTTTTATTGAAATAATCAATTGTTCTCACAGTTTCAACTCTGACAGATGCCACTCGTATGACTACAATGACACTGGCGACATGGTCTGCCGTCTGTCACATCACAGTCGCGCCACGTTGACAGATGTGATGGATCCCTATCTAGATGTGCCCGAGGCAGCCACCTATGAGCTGTCCGCCTGCTACAATGTGTCTATCGAGTGCCGTTCCGGTGAGATGATCACCAAGATACGCACCTCCAAGCTGTTCGATGGCAAGGTTTATGCGAAGGGAGCTCCCAAGTCGTGCTCCATAAGTGTCGACAAATCTTTAGAATTTGATTTCCGCATGGGCTACAACGATCTTGAGTGCAATGTACGCCAGAGCGCCTACGGACGGTATATGAACGATATTGTTATCCAGCATCATTCCATGATTGTCACCTCCTCTGATCTGGGTCTGGCCGTCAGCTGTCAGTATGATTTGACCAATAAGACGGTGTTGAATGACGTGGACTTGGGTGTCACCGGCGAGATCGAATCATCGCTAAGCGAGGAGATTACCATCGATTCACCGAATGTCATTATGAAGATCACCTCACGCGATGGCAGCGACATGAAACGCATTGCGGAAGTCGGTGATCCCCTGGCGCTGCGTTTCGAGATCGTTGAGCAGAACAGCCCGTATGAGATCTTTGTGCGCGAACTGGTTGCCATGGATGGTTCGGACAGCGCCGAGATTACACTGATCGATGCTAATGGCTGTCCCACTGATCAATACATCATGGGCACCATACAGAAGCTGTCGCACAATCGCAAGGTGCTCCTCTCTCAGTTCGACGCGTTCAAGTTCCCATCGAGCGAGGTGGTACAGTTCCGCGCCCTGGTAACGCCCTGCATTCCACGCTGTGAGCCTGTCATTTGCGATAGCGAAGATGGCGCCAGCGGCGAGCTAAAATCTCTTGTCTCCTATGGCCGCAGGAAGCGCTCTGTGGTGAATGGCACCGATGGTGGTAAGTATCGGCCAGCTGCTGGCTGCTGAAGTCAGCCGACTTCTGGCTTTTTGGCTTTTGGCCGTGGCTCATTACGTTGCTAACTACTTGCAAATTCACAGCCGAGTTCATGGTCAGCACACGCCAGCAACGCGAGCGCCGCGATGTTAGCCCAGCCCCAGCCGATGATAACATACTGCTCGTGCAGTCCATACAAATCACAGACAAGTTTGGCTTCCAGGCCGAGGATGGCAGCGATGCCGGCCAAAATTCTGCCGAGCCCCATGAGAAGGCCTACGCGGGCGTTGCTCAGGACAAGCTCACTTGTCTTAATGGCTATGGTAAGTTTAGCTCCCTCTGTGAAAATGCCCAATCAAGAGCGAATCAAAGCATCCAAAGTTGATGCTGCTGCTGTTGCTGTTGCTGCTCCCGCTTCCGCTCCGCACTGATTTGCATAGACAAGCTGGAGAACGTTGTTGACGTCGTGCTGCTGCAGCCAGCGGGTGGCGGACGGCTGCAACTGAGGATGCGAATGCGTTTGTTGGTGGCTGCAGCCAGCTGTCCGCCTGCCAGTTGCCTGCTGACTGTTGCCCGCTGCGTCGTGAGCCAGCGGCTTGTTTTGGCCATTGTAGGCTGCTCGCTAATTTTGATAATGAATCAATTTTTCATCATTGCCACTGACGACTGCATGAGAAATAAATTGGATTCTCTAGCTCGATGGCTCATGTCCAGAACGTGTACCGCTCTGACTGCCAACAAGTTATGATGCAGATGCTGATGCCGATGCCGACGCCGCAGAGTCGCCAGCTCACGACCAGGTCACTGGTTCAAAGTGATATGCTGCGCCAGCTGTGCAGGATGAGATACCTCTGTTGCCGCTGCCGCTGCTGCTGCTGCTGCTGCTCCTGCTGTTGTTGTTGCATTACTGCACGCCTCATTTTCGTGCGGCGCGAATAGTTTGCACAGTTAGCCAAGTCTCTCTGTTCCCCCTTTGTTCGCCTTCGTTATGCAGTTGTCATTACAGAGCTTAGTGGAGCAATTGCCATGCGCGTTTGACATGGCGCATTAATAACAAATTCAGCGTTGAAGCGTTAAATTTACAGCTTGTTAGACGGCAGCAGGTCCAGCTGCTGTTGCTGCTGTGGTCCCCAGATGCAGCAGCAGCAGCCAAAGCCACATTTATTTTTGTTGCAATTACGCGCTGCACCACAAAGCGAAGCGCGTCGAGCTCATTGGCCGCAATTAGAGCAACGGTTTTCTCCTCAGTTTAAGCTCATTTACCACACACATCGCAGTTTTAAGAGCGATAGCAAGAGCGAGTGCCCGGTTAATATTGATGCGTGTGGCATGTGGCATGCGGCAATCAATCTAGCGGCCAGTTCTATCTTGACTCCATAATTTAAACAAATTTATTTGAGTTATGCATTTTTTATAACTCCACTCCAGCAATTTAGTCTGTAATCAGCTTGGTCATAATTATATTTTCAACCATAAGCTGATCAATTTTCAAAGCTATAATTTCAAGTTTATAGAACGTTTCCATTATCCTCAAATTTGTTTTGGTTAAATTATTGAGTTTGATTAAGCTAATGAGAAAAGTTGTATTCATATCAATTTAATCAGACATATTAGGATTCTGAACTTCCGTCAATCTCCCAGTTAATAAATATATATAAAGTTGAGTGGAAACTTAAAGAAATTACTTGTCCTAACTTTTTAATGTATAATATGTTTTGGTTATGAATGTTTTATTTATTTAATAACTTTTCTAAGGAACTCAGATGTATTAAAAACAAATGTTCGTTTTTAACAGTTCAGAATCAACTTATTGACTTTCTACACTTTCATTTAATATCCTTTCCTGATTGGTTTGCTTCACTTTTAAAACGTAGTAGGCCTAATGGTCAAATCAGTTGTTTCTTCGCTTTCATCTTAAGTGCAACATCTTGGACCTCCGATCTGTGCACTGGTTCCCATAGTGTTATAGCCGATAACAAAACAACGTGCTCATGTTGGGCATTGTTCTTAGTTGTTGATGTTGTTATTCTTTTGGATTTATTTTGAAATTGTTTACTGTTTGATTAGTTTTGCGGGTGCCCCAAGCTCGCCGACTTACCGTTTATCGTAATTGTAATAATTTCGTGTATTTTTGTTTGTTGTTGCTGTGCGTATATCCCGCACATGCAGACTGCCAGAAAGAGAGCCTGTTAGACAGGGTGAGGGAGATAGGCAAACAGATAAAAGGTAAAGCAAGCACATAAATAAAAGCTCAAGTGCGTGCGCTTTGTTATTGAAACTCGTTAAAGTCATTGCCAACAGACCACGACAACGATGACGACCACGACTACAACCAGAACAACAACATTGTTATTTGTTGTTGCCCTTGTACGTTGGATGAGTTTTGGTTGTTTGTGTATTTGTAGGTCTTAAGCAGTCGGCGCTTACTTTTATGGGCATTTGATGTACAAAAGCAGCAACAGCAGCAACATCAACAACAACAACAACAACAACAGCATGCATATGTACACTGTAATCTGTGATAGTCATCAGCAAAGCCTTAGTCGTCATCATCGTCGTCGTCATCAACTGCTCTTAAATTCAGAATTTCGTGAACTGGACGACAACGCATGCAAGCAAACGGTTTGCTCTGCACTTTGGCGGCACTTTCACCCGATTTCTACCATTGGCATTGGCATTTCGAATTTCCTCTGTCCAATGGCCGCCGTTGGTTTTAGTGCAATCTACCATCTCCGGTCTCTCAGTTGTGGCTTATTTATGTGGCATGTTACACTTTTGAGTGTAGAACCCATTGCATGCCGCGTGTAGGAGCATGAAAAGTGAAGCCTTAATCGAAAAAAGAAAAAAATAAAACCGAAACAAAACGAAACGAAAAAGAAAAAAATATTGCAACTCATGCACTAAATTGTCGCTGCTTTATTTTCTTATTGTTTTTGTTGATCTTCAACTTGTTGCTGTCAAAGTTGGTCACTTGGTCGGTCGTTGGTTTCGTTTTTTTTTTTTGCCTTCCCTGGTTGCCCAAGGCAGTGATGCTTAGCGAGTGAACTAGGTCAAGTGGCGTACACTTTTGTTTTCTTTGATAACTAAGTTGGATTCGCTGTCGCTTCCTTGTTGCACTGCTTACTCATTATCTCCCATTCGATCTTGCTCATTTACCTGTTTTAATAAGCATGCCGTTAATCCAGTTCTAATCCAGCTCTAATCTCTTTTTACCGCTTGCGCTCTTCAATCTTTATTTACAGGTCTGATCTTTGCCGGCTCACTTTTCCTGCTCGCCCAGCTGAGCATCTTTGGTATTTGGAAGACTGTCCAGCGACGCACACGCAAAGAACGCTATCTGTACCAGCAGGAGCCCACGCCCACTATCTCATATGGTGCGCCGACAATTCTGTATGGACCGCCACCATCATCGGCTGGCAGCGCTTCAGCGTCGCATGTAAGCAGCGCCAAGGATACGCTGAGCAAACTGTACGACAGCGGCATGAATGGACGCTATGGTCAGCAGTACTAAGAAGGGTATCGGATAGCTCTCACAATTAGCTGGGAACAAACGCAATATGCCTCGAAAGCTTCAAAAGATTCGATGAGACTTGAATAGCACATATACATATATTCGCCAAGCAGCGATGCATGAAAATCATTTGAAATTCTTAGTTTAATTCTACGTAAAATATAGCTTAAGCCTAATTTAATTAACACGTAATTTAATCAAATATGCAATTTTAAAAACGAATAGAAATGATTACGAACCAAATGCGCGCTTTTAAATGCACTGGAATCAAATTTTCCAGCATTTTAAAACTGCGCATTGTATAGCCAAAATTGAAAATGTAGCAGCAAAAATGTTTAGTAAATTTTAGAAATTTTCTCTCTAGCGAAAATTAGGCTAGTTTATTTATTTTTTTGTGTGTGTATGAATGTCTCCTGCTTATGAGTATCTAAAATCTAAGTCTATAACTGAGGAAAAATTAAGTGCATTTATAACTTTTATCTTACTATTTTATTTATTGATTGTATTATTTATTGCTGCTTCAAGCTGCCTTATATAGAAAACGTAGCCAATGTATTTCCTGCAGATTTGTCAAATAATTTTGTATCAAAATGTTTGTGTCCAATTTCTTGCAATCGGCTGCGTTTGACATACTCGAAGCAACTATTTATTGTACTTAACTTACTATTTATTGCTAATATATTTATTGCTAATTTATTGCCGAAACGCAGAGAGGTGCTAAGTTCTAGGTGCTTAGTATGGGGCTACACATCAGCAAGACATCAGCATGGAAGGCTAAAATTTAAGAATCCTAAGTTAATTTGAAACAATTCATACACATGAATACATATATTTTTCTAAACAAATTGTACTGATTAAGGAATGCAATAATAAACTCTACAAACATCTATAAATATCAATTGTGTTTTAATTTATTTGGGGGTTTTAAATTGTATATACACATATAGGTGAACGTTCAGATAAGAAAAACATCTTCAAAACAAACAGTACAAAAAACATGAAATGTAAAATATCAAAGAAGTGAGAAGGCCGCCCGACTAGGGATACCCTGAACCCTGCGATCTGGCTCCATAAACATTTCAGCTCGCAAATGTACGACGCACGTACTTTACTCGGCAGGAGCTCGTGCCCTCAGTACAGAAAAAAAATACTTGTTTTCTTCTAAACTAAATGTATGATCGTTATGAAGGACATTTTAGGGGCATCAAAATCTATGTACAAACCAAAGCAAAGGTCTGTAGTATTTGATTTGCGTTTTTTTTTATCGATATTGGGAGCGATTGGGGGAGGTATCCCCGTCTGTCTGTACAAACGCGTCGATTTCAGAGACTACAAAAGCTAGAAAGCTGATTTTGGACTCATTCTTTTCGTATATACCATAAGCAGATCGAGTTTATTTCAAATGATCGATAACTCTTTTCGTTTTTTTTATCGATATTTATCGCTTCTTTGACTCGGCATAACTAAAAAGCGAACCATGAACAAAATGACAACCCTTATGAAAATCGGCTGAGTTTTGGCAAAATTAAGAGTGGGTAGAGTTGAGATTTATCTCTATATGGGAACACTAGAATTTCGAAAAATTGTTACATAAATTTGGACCAAAAAGTTTTTGCAAAGTTACGACAAGGGAAAATTGAGACCTATCCTTTAGGAGACCTATCCTTATGTGGAAAATGTAGACACTGAACCAGACACCAGACGAACGTTGCACAAACCCAATATTCTGCACATCGAAAAATATATTTGATTTAAGCTTTATTTATACAAATAAACTCCTTACGCTTAGAAATATGTAAAAAGTGCTGAGTACCATAGTTCATATATCCACTCTATAGTTTACAAGCAAAACAAGAATCTCTTTTCCGAAGTGGGGGCCAAGCTGAAATTTATTTTAAAAATGGTTAAGTTATTTTATATCATAGGAGAAATTAAATGGGAATGTGGAGCCGTCGATAAGAGTTTCGCAACTGAAGCTGTAGGTCCCAGGTTTCGTTGGTTATTGTCAATTAAATTTTTTCTAATTTTTAACCACCTTAATACTCATTAAATGCCGCGAGTTTGTGTATACATATGTGTTAAATTCTGGGTTCAGGGTATCACCTAGTCGGGAGGTCCCGAGTCATCTTAATTAACATTCTGTAGTTCATACTGGCTGAAAAATGGCTGGTTAATAAATTTATTGCCACATTTACCTGCTGCTATTGCTGCGTCTTAATGGCAATCTGTCATTACAGCAATTGATGGATTGACAGAGTGTAGACAGTAGCAACCCTACAGACTTGAAGCAACAGCTCGCAATTGGGAAGCAGCTTCTCGTTAGCTATTGACTCAAGCTTTGTTTGTCAAAGCTGTTAAGCTTGATATATGTGTTCGCAGGTTAAGTGAAATGCTAAAACGGCAACACATTATAATAATTTCACGGCTTTGTAGACATTCAGGCACACTTCAGACATATAACTGCCATAAAGCACACACACACACATACACATATATATACATATATATACAGCTAAAAGATGTGCTGCTGGACTGGGCCAACAGACAAAAGTGTTAATCAAATTACAAAGAACAGCAACGGGTTTACCGAGGCGTTTTACGATCTCTTTAACGCTTCAGCTACGCACGCCATTAATGGCGAGAAGCTGAGAACCGAGAGCGTCAACTGATCAGAAATTCAGAGTCAAAACAATTAAAAAACTAAAGAACTAAAAAAAAAATCAATCTTGGCAAATAGTTGAGCGAAAAAGACGCGTGCCGCAAAGCTCACAGCTAAATGAAGACATCGACCAAAAGATCTGGAGAACCGAGACCTGAAAGCATGTTCGAGTAGGTGCCAAGACGCATGTGCGTCGTGCGTTGGCTTGAATAAAACGCCCCTATTAAAAAGGCATCAACAACGACGCGATGCGCGTTGACAATTTTTATGGCCATCTCTAGTGCGTATTTGGACTTAGTTAGGCTCGGCTCGTACATAGAGAGCCTGGCCTCGTGTTTGTGCACTGCATGTGGATGGCTATAACAGCCGGCTGCACGACGTGGCCAAGTGTGGGCATTAACGCTGACAGCTATGCAAATACCTGGCCATTAAGTCTTTGTCATTTAGCAATGTCTTTTAATTAGCGGTGTGGCCTGTGGCCCGCTGTTGTCTGTTGTCGGTTGTCGGTTGCCGTTTGTCGGTTGCCCAAAGTCTCTGCCCAGGACTAGCTTTCTAAATACAATAGCTAGATGCTTAAGCTATTGTAGGCCCAGTAACACCCACACTTCTTGACACTCGACTTGGCTGCATTGACAAACGTTTTGCTCGCCTTTTGGCCCACATCGCTGCATAAAGCTCGCATTGAACACCCTCACGCTTTATGGCCATTTGCATTTGCATTTAAATGTTTTTGACGGAGCTGATTTTGTTGCACAGCGCTTCCTGAGAGCGCATCCGCCAGCGTTTGCCATGTTGGCCACATCACGATTTCTTGGCCGGGCCGCCTGTTGCTTTTGTTGGTTTTTTCTTGATTTTTCTCCGTATGCCGTTTGTTTACAGCTGCTCGCATTGATTGAAAAATTATGCACTTGCCATGACGATGGGCAATGTCAAATGCCAAATGCTAAAAAAGACCAACAGTGAAATTTTCACAATCAGGCACACCGAACCTTATATGCCCAATCTGGCATAGATGCATATATCTGGGTGTATTAAGAAGAAAAATAGTTATTCTAAGAACTAGTTTACTTTAGGTCAATCACATCAATACATAAAAATGCCTGGCATTTATCTACTTGAAAAATTCTACATCGAATTCAAAACCATTTGTTCACAAAAATCTGCAATTCCCCTTCTGCTGAGCAAACTCTTTTACAATGTGATTATAGCCTGCCTTACAGGGTATATGCTAGCTAGGAATTTTAGCACTTCAAACGAAAAACGTTTTCCATTTTGGCAACCTGAAAGCGAGGCCGGGCCTGCTTACTTTTCTTTTCGCCAGCTTGTCCTGCTCATTAGCAAACCAAGCAGCGGTGTCTTTCTGGCCCATGGGCAACGGCAACACTGACGACAGCTGTTAGCCAGTTTTCACCTAATTAAGCAAACAAACGTGTGGGAAATCGACTACATAGCCGCCTCCTTACACCCCACAACTCACCGCGCCCCTGCTATCCTGATAACTTTCGCCTGAAGTGGACTGTTTGGGGCTGGGCCAAACTAATTGGCCGTGAACATGGGGTTTAAATAGGCTAGAGGAATGCACCCAAAACATTTGTCTCTAATTGCAGCGTTGCCCAATTGGGCAGGCCAAATTAAATTAAATGCAGCTCTAACCGAACAAGCGGGCAAAGGGGTAAAGGGGCAACGGGGCATTGGGCAACGAGCAACGGCAACTGGCAACGGCAGCCGCATCAACGAACAACAACAATTTGTGCAAAAATACAAATTGGAACATTTGTAGAAACTGCGCGCAGGCGCAACGCTGTGAGAATTTATGGCCCTGCCGGGGTCACTGCCTAGTGGGGATAACATCTGTTGACGCGTCGTGCGCGCAATGCGCATGCAAGGCGCACCAAAGCAAAGGACATTGACCAGACAGGGCCACTGCCGGTGCCGGTGCCGCTGCTGCTGCTGCTGCCAGTGCCAATGCCCAGATCTAGACCCAGGCAGACAGACAAAACCGTTGCAGAGCAAAAACAGTTGGAAAATCATTTGAAATTGCAAAATGGTTCAGTTTGTCCGGTTTGTACCGGCAGAAATGTGGTGTGGACTCAAAATTCCGTTGTGAGAACATTCGACGAGCATTACAATGCGTGAGTGTTTGAACTCTTAAGATACAGGACACTATATGGGAATACCCTTACTGTATTACCCACAAGGGCTGTAGCGCAACTTGGATTGGGTTCAATTTGTCAGCGCTGTAAAGGGTGTTGAGATAGGGAAAATTAGACCGTTTAACAATATTATAATTACGATTAATATTACAACTTTTACTCACAATATTGAAATTAAGATACTAAGATAAAGAAACAATCAAAACCGTTTCTAGTCTCGATATTTTTAGGAAAACTGAACTAAAATTTTAATTTAAATAATAAATGTACTATTTCCACAGTTAAAATGTTTCGTTTGCAGATGTATTTTGTAAATATAATTTGTTAATTTTACTACAAGGAAATAAAAAGGTAAAGGATTTACAGTTAGTGATTAATTGTTGTTGCGTCTTGAGGCAGTTGATTAAGCTTGCATTTTGCTTTAGAGCGTGCAACAACGTATGTTACAACCTTGGGCAGCACAACTTCCGCTGTCTGATCTTGCAACAATTGGCAACTGTGCGACCTTTTGGTTGCCGAACGGTGCTGCGTATTCAATTTGGCCCTGGCTTGGAATCTTTCCCGTGGTTGAGGGCGTGCGTGAAAATTGGTTGGTTGCACAAGGAAGGCCGCTGGCTGGTCCTCCTCTCGCAAAGCCATCGAGCAGGGTGCTTGGAACGTTGGGCTTCTTCGGGTTCGGGTTCAGGACAACAATCGCAGTAAGTGATTACGTAACCAGTGCATTGTTCTTTGGCTGCGTTTTTATTTCATTGAACAACGCAAAAGAAGGAGCGTCTCGAGGCCGCTTATCAGCATCAAACGGCGCGAGGAAGCCGCAGCCAGCCGAGGCATCGGGCCAGAAAAAATAATTTATTCACAGCCATTATGCGCTGCGAATTTATGCCACTTCCTGGTGGAACAACTACAAATAGCCATTTAAAATGCGATAAAAATAGCGCCAACGGGCGCAATAGTAAAGCCCAGGGGCGTGGCCAGGGCGTAGTGTTTCTTTTTTTTTGTGTTTTTTCTAACCGCAATGACTGCTAAGCATGAAACCGTAAAATGGTTTTTCAATAAGCAGGCCCAGAGAACATAGCTGGTGCCGGACCAGAAACTTGAAGCCGGCAAACAATGCGACAAATATTTGAATATGTTAATTAGTTTAGAAATGTTGCAGACATTGTTGTTGCTGTTGCGGTTGCATTTAGCTGGGCACGATCAGTTCTATCGGCGGACGTGCATCGGGGCAGTCTAATTTCATGTGTTGCCATCTTGTTAGGACAGTTAGGACCAGTTAGTATGCTCTGCAGCCAAAGCGTTTTGCATCTTCGCACCACAAGACTAACGAGCTCAAACGCCTGCCCCACGCCTGCACTTGCATTGCAATTCATATTTACGAGTATGCCACATTCGACTCATACTCGTACATATTTATGATTGGTGACATGCACAACGTGGCCAGGTTGTCATAGTGGCGGCCGGCGGCCGGTGGTCAACGGCCAATGGCCACACACATGCGGCCAAGGCCAATAAAGCTGCCAATGAAACCGGGCTAAAAGCAACTGACAGCCGACAGCAACAGCAGCCTTATAAAGTCACAGGCCAAAAGCAAACAGCCACAGCTCGGCATTTTCGCCATTTGCACGCAAGGCTAAGATGGAGATGCTTCAGCTGATTTTTGTTACACCCTGTTCCCATCGAAAAAGGCGTATTTGTGCAAATACCCACAGTATATCAAATCAAATCACGCAAATCTATCAATATATAGTCGTAAAATAGTAAAATAACATAGTAAAATTGTTTTTAGGCTCTTTAAATGTTATGCACAGCAATTAAAGCGCTTTAATCTTGACACTGCATTTAGACTACATTCTCCCTCTGGTTTTGGCATCAGAGCGTTAATTGGAAGTTATTCTAATGATACATTTTTTTACTGCTGGCGATGTCCTTATAGATTTTCTCATAGTTGAATACATTTTGATTAAGGAAACGAAATACACTTTGGCATCGTTCAATTTAACCTATATATTTGTAACTATCTTACGTATTTTAAATGCGGTCCATTGTATAAAACTAATATCGTATGTTTTTAAACTATTTAGTTCGATATCCTAAATTTATATCTCATTCAAACTTGATTGTTCTATCCAAAAACAAATTTGATTTAATTAAGATCCATATGCCAATTAAAAAGGTATTGCCAACTTACTTAGAAAAATGTTTGAGTGGTAATGTCAATTTATATGCCATATTTAATCAAAATCGTAAAAGGTCCCACAGTGCGAGGCTGAGTAAAGAAGAAGCACATTGTATGTAAGCATTTAATGCAATTTATTTGAATGCATGTTAAATCGGCTCGAAGTTGGAACAGGGTATCTCGTAGCTCCACACAGTTCCTTAGTTCTTCTTACACTCACCTGTGGCATTCTTTGCGTGCTGCTGCTGTAGGTGTTGCCCGGCACCAGCTGATGGCTTTGACAGCTACTAAATTCTGCTTAAAGCGCCCGAGACGCACACGTTCCTTGTCCAATTTTGGGCAGCGAGCGGCCAAATGGTTTTGCCGGCCCGGCGCTTATCGCTTGCCCATAAATTGTATGTGACGTCGTTGTTGTTGTTGCCTGCCAAATATTGCAAACTTGGAGGTCCTAGGCCAATAACTTGCCAAAAACAACACGCAATGAAGTTGTTTGACTTTGCCTTTGCATTTTGTCTGTTGCTACGCGCGGAATTTCGCCTGGCATAAAATGCAATTAACGGCACTTGTTCGCCATCGCTGAAAATTGTTGTTGCTTAGACTGTGACACAAAGCACACGACAACCCGTTACAACCGATCGAATGCAAAAAAACGAAACTGCACACAAACATTACACCACAAATTTGGCTAATTGATTTCAAATTAAATTGAATTCGGCACTCTTTTTCTACACTGGCAACAAAATGTGTATCATTTTATTATAGCGTGTGCGCAGGTTGAGGTATCAGCTAAATGCTGATTGTTGCCAATCGCACAAAACCGCGTTGCCAATCTTGTTGCTTGTGCAGTAACATGTCTTATAATGAAATTAAATGACGCACATGCGCTGTGTGCTAAACTGTTTAAATATACCTTCAAAATAAATATAATTTTCTTTTATTTTATGTGAAATGCCAAACATTTAATGGGTATATCAAGAAAATCTAGCCGAGTCCATTTGAAATTCACAAAAGCGAAACAAAAAACCAGCGTTGCCGTATCAGCGCTCACAGTTAACTTCTACCGCGCTCATTTGCTGTTTTTTCTCTTTTGTTGTCTCTCAATATGTGTTACCCATTCTATGTCTTATCTCTTCCTGGTGTGGATTTTAGGTCATTTTTAGTATATTTATAAAAATCGGTGTGCATTTTTAGCACATTTTGCATGTGTATTCCAGTGAAAGTGAAACCTGCGCTTGACTAAATTCTACAAATTAAAGAATTAAACATAATTTATTGTAAATTAAAAAACACTTCAAAGCGGCATCTTAGGGACATAGAACAATGTGTGGTGGTTTTACCTGCTCGAAGAATGCGCTAATTGCGCTAAACATTTTGTATGTGGTAAGCAGCAGCAACAAAAATCAACAGCAACATGAAAATTGCGTTGTATACACAAAGCAGCCACAAAAATATGAAAATGTATAATTTTTGTATAGTCAATCGTCTGCTGCAGCTGTAAATTTATTGTATCGTTATTTTGCCTGATTTTGTGTTACAGATGATTGGTTTCCTACTGATTGGCGTCGGTGTCTATGCACGGGCGGCCTCCGTGGTCACGAATCTGCCCATTGTTGGGGGCATCCTCGCCTGCGGCGTGATACTCATCTGCATATCCATGCTGGGCCTTGCTGGTGCCATCAAGCATCATCAAGTAATGCTCTTCTTTGTATCCTTTTTCATAAACAACAATTGTGCACTCAAAAACACACACACACACATGTTCAAGTATATGAATGCATGCTGGATGTACGCATAATCCATCCCTCAGTCGAAGGTTAACGCATGTCGATGGGGCTGACATTTTGCTCAAACTACACATTTCCGCAGCATTATGTGTTTGTGTGTGTTCGATGTGGGCTTCAGGATGACGCAGCGCAGTTGGCATGAATTAAATTACTTGGCTAATAGCTTGCCAGCGACTTCCGTGCGTCAGCTGTGGTTTATCTGTTGTCTGTTCATAATAATAATATTTTACTGATTACAAAGTAGGTTCATATGCGCATTGATAACTTTGTTGTCGACTGGTTGCCCTTAACTCGGTGCCCCCTTCGGTGCAGTACATGATTATTCTGTTCATGCTCTTCCTCATTCAGTTCTCCATTGCCAGCTCGTGCCTGGCCGTTAATGCCGAGCAGCAGCAACAGTTTGCTGAGCAGGGCTGGAAGACGGTGCCGCCAAAGCTGCGCCAACAGGTGCAGGATAATTTCCTTTGCTGTGGATTCAATGCCACCAACAGTAACAGCCTGACCAACGTCGAGGAACCGAGCTGTGATCAAATCAATAAAGTATGCTGTGCCGACTCCAAGGATCCTTTGTGCCATTGCGAACCTTGTGGTCCCTTGTTGGAGGATAAAATTGACTATGCTTTTAAACTGTGCGGCGGTCTGGGCATATTCTTCAGCTTCACTGAGGTGAGTGTATTTCGTTATCGGTGTTATGTGCAACTAATCTGTAATATCTTGCATTTGTTATATCTTCTCATGGCATGCATTCAGTTCGTTGGTGTCTGGCTAACAGTACGCTATCGCAATCAAAAGGATCCGCGTGGCTTGCCCAGCGCCTTCCTCTAAATTGCAAACTAAATCCAACAAATTATTAACAATACTAATTGTAGATGCACAGGCACTCAAAATGCTTGTGTTTCTTAAAACAACAAAAGTTGATGTCAACAATCGTGGGTCTATTCCATCAACTTTGTGGTTAACATTAACACAAACACTCATACACACACACACACACACACACAAATATAGACGGATATTTATATTTATACAATCATCTCCCCCTTATACATATAACTGCATGCAAGCATATTAATACGTACTATGGGTAAAGCAACTAAGTACATATTGCATTAGGCTACATACTACATACATTTACAACTCTAGGAATACTACATATATGCATATATATATATATATATATATATATATATATATATATACAAGATATAGCTACGTGTTTAATCCTTTTTAATAAACGCAAGCAATCAAGTGTTTTTCGAAGTGAACATTGACACATTTTACACATACATTTATGTATTTAGCCACATTCTTTGTCATACACTAATAAAGTCGTTGGCGACGTAATTTAACCAATAAATTGTAGAGAACTTTAGCCTGGCTAACACAATATGGTGAGACACATTCAACTAAATATTACATTTATATACTTAGTTTTCTTAATTTTATTAAGTTTTTTTTTACTGTGTATAGATAAATAAAAAACTATTCTAACGTTTATTTCGATTATTTCTACAGGTTTTGGCCGTTTTTCTAGCGCGTCGCTATCGCAATCAGCACGATCCCTGCTATTTGCCCGCGCGCGCTGTCTTTCCACACAACTATCAATATTAAGTCGGCCGTTATAAAGCTGCATGAGATCAAAGAGCCAAGGCGCAGGCAACTTTTAGTCAAAGGGACGAAGGCTGATTTATAATTTGTTTACACAAACTCCCTAGCATGAACTGAAACGAACAAAATTCAAAGATTTTTGCTAATAGTGCTTTTACTAAAATTAACCTTTAGCAAAGGTCTTTGAATATTTGCATGGATGTTTATTGTTGTATTCAGTTCTTAGTTTTTATTCTGCAAAGAGATTAAGTTTTCCCAATGGAGATTATGATAAGTTTGGTGTTCATTATGTAAACATATGTGTTAACTTTATTTTAATTGTACAATATTTCAATTACCTTAATAAGCTTATTTTAAATATTTTTAATTTGCAACTGGCACAATCATAAAAATAAACTCAAACCGCTGTACCACAAAAACAAAAATATAAAGTAAAATAACAAAAATTTCAAACCTGATATAAGTGTAGAACCAAGTCAAATGTAACTAGCAACGGTAACTGTGTTTTAACAAAGCGTAACATATACATAAAAACTTATATACATATACATACTATATATACATTATATATACACATATAATTTACATAAATAATTCAAAATAACAACTTAATTATAAAAATCTATAGATGTTAGATGTGTGTTAAACGTTTAAACTTAGCATTACTATTGCAAGAAAAAAAGGACAAAATCAATTTAAAATACATGTCAACAAATATTTTAAAAGTCTCAAAAGTATCAAACAATTTTAAAAAAAACCCCAGTCTGAGCTTTGTTTTGCTTATTTTTCTCTTCTCGTTTTCTTTTACCCTCTCTGTGCAATAAATTTATCAATTACTCTGCGGCGCCAGCTGCTGCCTTTTTTGCTTGCACCCACGCAAGCAATCTCACAAAGCCTGTTTACTCTCCCTTTCCTTCTTCACACACAAACGAATAAACACACACATACACACACACACACAACCCGACCAACAAGTTGAAATAGTTCTTCTCTTGTGGCCGTTTCGTGTTTCCTTTCAAGCGACAAAGAAACCATTAAAAAAATTCTCTGTATTCTGTGCTGTGATTGAAGTAAATATGATCTTTGAAAATCAAATAAATTCTCGAGTTTCAATTTCAAACTTTTCTTAACGTTTAATTAGAAAAAACAGCTGTGCCATGTCCTTGGCGGAAAGTTTCAGTTTTCCAATTTGACGGTGTGTTCTTGTATTATTTGTGGTTCAAGGAACGCACAGTGGATGGAAGCGATAACATAATGCACATTTTTTTAAGGATACCTAATGGAAACATGACTATAGAAATAACGATTTATAACGATCCATGTAATCCTGCTGCCAAGAGAGAAATGCTTAGTTATTTCATTATGAGTAATTGATTCATTCCAATTTTAATTTATATTCCTTTATTGACCAGAAAGTTCAAAAGTGATTTTATATATTATATATAATATTTTTTTTTTCGAAAACCTCAAACTTCAGTTGTTGACATACTTAATTAACACATCATAATCTATCTGCGATTAAAATATTTTTAAATGTCCAGCTCTTTGTCATTTCCGCCGAAACTCATAGACACTCAACTCCATTATGCAAAGTAGCCCCACGGTGCATGTTGTAGTAGGAAACCACCCTCTAGAAGATTAACGCACGCCGTTTGTTTGACACCACCCTGGGGAATCGACGCTGGCGAGTCGCTCGGCGTGGAGGCAATATTTTGGCAGACTTGCCTGGGCTTGGTGAAGGATGAGCAAGACAAATAAATGCCCAACAACTTTTCAGTGGGCGCAGTCTCCTGGCTAGCCAAAAGCTGCAAAAACAGTTTCACTCAAACATGGCCAACCAAACCGACTCAAACAAGGCCAAGTTCAACGCACTGGCGCCCAATGGAAGTCGCGGAGCTCGCTTTGTAAAGAGCACAAAAAATAAAAGAGAGAGAGAGAGAGAGAAAGGAAGTGGGAACTGAATGAGGTTGAATTTTGTGGGCCAAGCAGGAACTTTTCACGTTATATAACGGATGCGCAGTCAGGTGGAGTTAGACAGCACAAATATGGGTGTGGTGGCTAACGGTGCCGTCTGAGCAGCACGCTGTGAATTGTGGGTTTCCACATACATTTTTTGTTGGCTCCCGAAAGGAAAGCAGTCAACAACTGTTTGGGACAGCATTTTATTTGAGCAACAGCAAAATGTTCTTCACATGTCATGGTAACGGAATGGACATGACATGCCAAGTTGCAAACACATTCATAGATACAAATGGATACAGATAGGATACTCATACATATCAATATTCAGTTTGTATCTACATACATATATTTATTTGTTTGCCTGCGACATTGCATATCCTTTGCAGACACATGTCTCCCGACTTATATATTGCCCTACGAAATAGACGAGTGTGCTACGTAAATAGACAAACGTGCATATGTTTAGCAGCTGCAGTTGTTCAACAGTGCGTATGATTCATTTCAACTGAAGCAAATTGAATTCTATTCTTCAGATGTACTTATAAAAGTACTCTAAATATTTGCATGGCAACATACCATTAGTTGGCTTTATGAAATTCTATATGTTTATCACTTGATCAATAATAAATTAAATACTAATGCCAATGCCTCAATGCCTGATATCCTTAAAGCCTGTAGTCTGTTTATTACCGGCTTATGCGTTTAGGGGCAATGTTACACGCGTCACGATTTAATTGATGGCCTTCTTGAGAAATGAGCGCACAATGGGCGTGGCTAACAATAACAAACAAAAGAAAAACATAAAAAAAACAGAAGCTGCCAGAAACGTTTTTAAAATGATTGTACACCAAAATCTATTGAAAATTTAAACTAATATTCTTAAATGCAAGTAGTTTTTCAATGACCAAATTTAGTAGATAATACACAGGTAAGCTGAATGGCTTAAGGTCTTATGATCTAGCAACTTATTTCCATGGCTTTGTCTACATCCAGCTTTTATTAGCAGATTGTGATATCGGCTTCTTGCGAAGCTTGAAGAAGAATTTGAATGAATCGAACAACGTAAAATGGGAGAACAAATAATAAGTCGGCTTAAAAAATAAGCCGACAAGTTATGACAGTTTTAAGTTGGCAACCTATATCGCATTTGCTGTTTTATTTATTTAAAACACATATGTACATATATATATTTGTACAATAAAAAATGTATTTAAATGTCCAACCCATCGCAATTTGTATTTACTGCCCCATAACGGAGCTGCTGTCCGTCTGTTTGTCTTTCAAGCGTAGCGAGCGTGTGGCAAAAAAGGCGGAAAATAGAGCAATAAACAAAAATTTCTATAGAAATTTGAACGTCAATGTCAAATTAAAGTCACACAGTTAATTAAGCAGAAAGGGCAGTAGGCAACAACGGCGATAAAGTTCATTGCTCGAAATTAAATCAGCCGCCATGTGGGTAATTCTAATGAAACTGAACCTCTCATAAGTATTTTGTATAACTGAACTAAAAATATTTGGATAATGTAAACAAAAATTAGATTTTAGAACTTCTCAATTCTTTGCATATCGAAGGCTAGGAAATACGATCGAGAAAATATGCTTTTTTTAAGAGCATATAATTAAAAATACCTTTAGTAAATATGGACTTAAAACATTGCAAAATAACATCTCAAATAATAAAAATATATGTATTTTATTTTCTGATCTATTTAGATGCAGGATATCTTCTCGTCGGGCAGATAATCTTACAGCTTAAATGCTGCCAAATTTTTATGCTGCACAGGCAAATATAAAAATACAATTATGCCAATAAAAAACAAAATATGCATATTAAATTCCAGTTAACGTTAAGGTTTTATGTGCCAGCGCATAAAAATTATTTCAATTTCCTGTTTTATGAGCTGCGAACGGGAAAAATTCCTTTTCAAATACCGCTCAACAACGCTGATAATTAAAATATTTACAATGAAATCACTCGGCGTATGCGCTACGCCCGTCCAATGACAAGCGCATATTACGTATACGCCTGTTGGGCCGGTGGACTAGGGTCAGACTGGTCGCTAACGCTTCAGAAGCTTCATGCGTCATTTAATAAGCGGTACATTTGACACTTAAGCGAAACGCTTAATGAATTAACAGCAAACAGCATTAAGGGCAGCGCTGCCGCACGAGGCAGCAAAAGCGTTTAAATAAGATCCGAGTCCCAGCATCTCTGCGCAGCTGTTGCACGCAAACCGAGGCAGCGTTTCGGCAGCACACCACACCCCTTTCACTACATAACCGAAAGTGAGCGAAATTTGAGTGCAAAATAGAAGCAGAGCAAAAAGTAATTATTGCTTGTTTTATTTTGTTTGTAGTAGATAATAATTAAATTTTGTTGTTGCACAGCAATATTTAAACAATTTGCTGGCTTCCATTGCCAATTGTTTAACATTTGGCGTTCGTTTGAGTGAGTTTCATGGCAGCCTGTAAAAAGTTGAGTTGAGTTGCTCGGCGGCAGCGCTGCGACCGCATAGCATAGAGAGCCGAGCAGCATTTGAGTTTTTGTTTCTCTGTTCTCTCATTCAGTCTACGTTGAACTTCGCGACACTGTGGACGTCAGCGCCTTTGCAAGTGTGCTGGTGTGCGTGAGCGTGTATATGACACTGAGCATAAGAACGAGAGAGAGCAACAGCAACGAAAGAAAAGCTCCTGTTTAACAACATCGTTGCGCTAGTTACACGTGAGTCGCAGCAGACCAGCAGATAAACAAAGCAGCAGCAAAAGCGCAAAACAGTCAAAGGAGGACGCGTTAACAAAAGGCAAGTTGCGCGCGTTTTTTCCCTGCTGCTAGCTTTTAACAAAGTAGCGCCGAAAAACTTTTACCTTTTACGTAAGTACAGCAATGCAAACATTGTTATATTTTTGTATTTTTTTGTTCTGTACGGTTTAACTTTATTCGGTTTGGCCGTCATGAATAAATAAATGCGTTGCCCGCGTTATTCGTGTAACTGTTAAAGTCTCCACGTTAGAAAATCAATAGCTCAATTTCCTGCACAATGTTTGCCTATATAGGCTTCTGGTCTTTGAATATGTTATGCATTAGGTTTAAACAGGCCACCAGAAAAACTGAACTTTACTTATGGCTTTAATTGAAAAGTTCTTGACACCCTTTCGACAATTTGCGCCCATTTGCAAACAGTAAGCCAAGTAAGACAGCAAACAGAAATTTGCATTTGTTGATGACTCTGCAATTGTTCCTTGAACGGTTCAGCAAACGTATTCAAGGCTAAACTCGGCTAATGGGTCACCCTTAGCCTGCAACGAAATTTTGCATAAAATAAAAAATATATAAATAAATACAGAGAAAAGAAATATGAAGAAAGGAGCAACAATATAGGTCATGTTTTATTATTACTTTCCATTGTTTATTATTTATTTTCATGATTATAAACTTTAATATATAAAAGAGCGTTAGATTGTCTTTCACTGAATCCGTTCTAAAATTGCTTATATGTAAGTGCATACCAACGCCTAAAGATATGCAATGATTTTCAGTGCTATTGAGTAAACATTATTTAAAAATTAAAAATAAAACAAGTGAGAAGGACAGACGGACAGACAGACAGACAGACGGACATGGCTTAATCGACTCGGCTAGTGATCCTGATCAAGAATATATATACTTTATGGGGTCGCAGATGCCTTATACCCTTTTTTACCCATTTTCAATGGGTTCAGGGTATAAAAATACCGACGAATAGCACTATTAAAACATCTAAATTTCCGGCTATGCCCTGGCAGCAGTTAATTGTTGCCTTGAACTCGGTCACAACGTTAACAATCGCAGCAACAACAACAAGTAACAAGTTGACAACCAGTTGAATACCCTCCAACAAGTTCGAAAATAACAAAATGACATAATCTATGTACATCTAATCCAAACTATAAAAGCTGGAATGTTATAAGTTTCAAAGTAGTCTTGACATATGATACTTTTACAGCTCATCTATCAGGATAAAGCAAAAATGGTACATTCTATTTGTCAACGAGCTCAAAATTCAAACTATTGTAAAAAATTGAAAAAATCCAAACGAGATAATATAATAATATTATGAACACTTGCTAAACTAAAGCATACCCTTTTGAGACATGAAGGGTGCAAGGTATACAAAGGTTCTATAAGCTATAGCCTAACTTTTAGCACATGAGACGGATCGCGAACTGCTTAAATTTCCGCTGGCACACAAAGGACGTGTTTAATCTACCAGAATCTTGTTTGCGCAGCGACTTAATACAAAATGTGGCAGTAGCCACCATTCACCGTTCGCTGGCTGCCAACAGCTAGCAGAAGTTGTGGCTGCTGTGGTCAGACGCCTGCCACTCAACCATACCAACATTCACAAACACACACACACAAGAACACACACGCACACACAAAAACAGCTGCCCATCATAAACGTCGTAACACGTGACATTTTGCATCGTTGGTTTTTAATTAAAAGCTGTCCAAAGGCTTTGTGAGAACTTCTCTCCGCTAGCCCTGGCTGGCAGCTCATTAAGTATTTGTTTCTTTCGTTCTTTAAGTTTTTCCTAATATAGATTTTTCAAACAAATAAGAGGCTCATCAACTTTTTCTTTACAGCGCCCACCGCATGATGTCGCTACGAATAGGCAACAGTCACTCGCTGTCCGAAGAGGAGCTCGACGAGTGAGTAGAAAACAAAAAATGCTAGCCAAGTAAAACTTACTCCAATCAAATTAAATTGCATAGTACGTTATTTTATGTAGTCAATTTTCGATAAGTTAAAGCCCAAAGTCAACAAAAACAGTCATAACAATGTGGCAGGCGAACAATTTGCACTTTGAACTTTACGTTTGCTTTTCAGGGGGGCCAACCAAACTGCAGCTAAAACTTTTCCAAGTTTTTAGTCAAGAAAACAGCAAGGAGGATTAGGTGGGAGGGTGGTGCAGTTAGTGTAAGTGACTACAAAAATAGGTAAAGGTAATGCGCGTGTTTTTCACACGCTTTATAAATATGTATAGTCACTTTTTTTTTGTTGGTGTGAATGACAAATTCGCGTTAAGACCAAACCGCAAATCTGATTAAGTTAATTAGCGCAGTGAGTCAAGGACGCTCATAATTTGTTGGTATCTAAAAATACACATGCCGCAAAGTAGACTACTCTACTTTTTCCCGGAATTATTGCTGCATGTGTGCGAACTGGCTGGCAAATGGAAGCAAGCATTGGTAATGAAAATCCACGTAGCTTAAAGGAGCACACATGTACATAATAAGTGTTTATATTGCGCATACGCACAAAGGCACGGGGTTGATGGAAATGCGACTCCACAATACTCTGTAAACATTTTAAAAAAATTCTTGTATGCTATTATTTGTTATAAGTTAGAGGCAGTTAGGCAGGTTAATCATGTATTTATTATTTAAAATCTATTTAGGTCTTTTAACAACCCATTTGCCTTGTGTCTACTGGGTATTTAGCAGCAACAACAATAACAATGCACTTATCAATGAGTCTCAGTCCCAACAATGTGAACATTATCGATTGCTTCTGGCGTTGTGTTCGAATTTTGACCACGTTCGTTGGCTTGTCGGCCTGTCAACCGAGATGCTTTCAATTTGGCAGCAGTCACGCGTGAGTAATGTAAATTCGGCTGATAGGATAAGAATGTGGCCATGCTGCTTGCCTCCTGGCTTAACGTAGTAAATTAATGGACTTACATTCACATTCATGAGTTTGCATTTCTCGTTCACGATTCCTACATTTCTGTCATATGCTGTCAGTGCTGTCCTTGACCTTTGACCTTATCCACAATTCGGTGGCACATTTGGCAAAGAACAGGTAACGACCACTTAGAATTCCATTTAAATAGGAATGAGCTAGAGGTCTTATTTAAAGTGCTTGTATAAAAACAAGTTTATGCAAAAAGTATGCAAAGCTTATTTACTTTAGCACTTCTGACCTAGCCACAACAATGTGATTCCCTCTTTATTCACTTTGGATTATCATTTATTAAATGAAAATGCTTTTTATATGTGACTTATGATATTCAAAAGAACTTACATAAATCGCATCGCATATCATGCCAAACTGGAGCTCAAAGGCTTTCATTTTCATTTAACAGAGGCCTACCAAACTTGAGTTTTATTATCATTGTCAACTGCCTTATTGTTGGGATGACGAAATGCAGCAAGTATTTGTTGTTTGTTTACATAAAAAAAGTACATATATATAAAAAAAATATATATATAAAAAAAATAAATATATACATACATTTATAATGAAATTACGCTGTACTTAAAAGCTGAATGACTCAAAGGTACAGTTGTAAGCACCAAGTGTGTGCTCGACCAATACAAGCGAGCATTAAAACACTATTACCCGGTGGGGAAAGCGGGTAGGAAAGCTTTGTACATATATGTATATCTATCTTAGCTTTTCACTTTTACATTTTACCCAATGACCTGCATGCACAATTTCTCGTTATGTGGCTTTATTGAGTTTCCCTGGTCAATTAAAAGAGATTGTCTTAAATTGAATCTTACGAAATCAATAATCCAATTGTGGCCACAAGGAATGCATGTGTTTTCTCAGAAAACAAATATTGACAGAGAGTTGGAAAGTAATTAAAGCTGCATTGTTATCTTTGCCTCGCATTGACAGATGGAAAAGCCAACACTTTGTGAACAGTATTTCTTAAAAACTGGCTTACAAATATATTGCGTCAGTATTTGATTTACAAAGCCCTTGGGGCAGAAACATTGGAGAATGTTCAAATGGGTGTGGTCGGGATGTGAGTATCGAAACTGGTGAGCTTAGCTTAAAAGTTGTAGGACATACTCATCTTTTATCGATTTCCAATTCATGGTATAATCGATATATCGATATGTTATCGAATTACCTGCCTCCCAATGTGCGCAAAACAAAAAACCGCGACAATTTGTCGATAATATATAATTATAAGTATATATTCTAGGTTGCAATTCATGGTATAATCCAAAATACTAGTTTCACTTCGAGAAAATAAGCATACATGACGGTGTTACCTGTAAGGTAAATTGCTCAAGGGGACTTTGTCGATGACCTCCAAATGTGGTCGCGAGTCGCATCACGTAGCCGTGGCAGCAACGAACACAGTCACATTGAACGCTCGGCCCGTATAACCAACGCTTGCCGACTCCATTATTTTCTCTATCGCAGTTGAATTCAGTCGAGCCCCCTTTTTGTTGCTGTTTTGCCTTTTTTTCTTTCATTAACTATTTTTTTGCGTTTTCGCTCTTTGTAAGTTTAATTTTTTTTCGTTTCTTTTGTGCTTATGTGTTTGTGCCAGCGCATATTTTGCTTAATGTATGGTATTCGAACCAATACAACTACCCATTTTATGAGTTGACTTAAGCAGTTAAAGCAACAGGCGATGACGCAGACTTGTAACTGCTTGGAATTCTCTCTAAAATAAGCACTTGGCTTTGAATGGTGCCGATTGTAAATAAGCTGTTGGCTACATAACTAAATACAGGGCACTCTAAAGTTCAGTTTTAATTGACTATAAAAAAAATTAATTAAAATCAAATGTGTATTTATACACACTCAGCAAAAACAAAATAAATAACAGAAAAACTTGTTGCAAAAATGTTAAAATGTTAAATATGCACACCACAAATAATGTTTAATTTGCAACAAACTCTTTGCCAAATATCAAAGTTGAATATGCTAATTTAATTTGGAATCACGGACCGGTTAAAATAAGCTCTCAAATTTATTTAATTCATACATTTATGTATTTGGTCACCTGGTAAACACCCTGTATTTTTCTGAATACAAGCAAAACACTCAATAAAAGCTTGGCTTTAATTGCAATTGAGTTGGGAAATGACAATTGCATTGTACCGTTTAAATTACGCAAAAGATTTATGTATGTGTGCATGTATGTATGCGCTATGCTGTAATCTAGTTTAAACTGCAATCAATTGCATTAAAACGTGCGTGTTCAAAAAAAGGCAGTTCTTATCAGACAACTTTACCTTGAACATAACGCACAGCAAAAAAAAAAAACAAATTTCAAACACATAACTGTCACATTTCAAAACAAAATTGCGTTTTAGCGTGACATTTGAACTTCCGTTATTGTCTTATCTATGTGTTTTACAGCACCATAGCAAACACTTCTAACAGTCTGTTAACAGCGATTGTTATCGTGATTGCTTATATAAATAACAGGGTCACGATGACGAGAGCACAGCATTGTGACGTCACAATTTAGAGTTTTCGCTTTGCTTTGCTTTTCTTGATGAAGCCGTAAAAAGTTATTTCTCAAATTTTTAATTTAGCTTAAAAACATACAATATCAATACAATAAAAACAAATTACAAACCAAAATTTCGACGTCATAATATGAAAGACCGTGTTGTTTCGTTTCTACGCCGAAGCCACCTTCCTATAGATCACAGATTCGACTCTGTCGTGACGTTAACCGGTAGCCGGCTTACTGTGTGAATAGCTTTGTCTGTGTTGGTAACCGTCGCCTATATAAGAGCGGTTGATGAATGGAAACATTTTTTAGTTTCCCTCAATTCGTTGACGTGTGCGTTTCGTTTGCTGTTGCCGTTTCAGTTTTTTTTCAAGTTTTTGGTCTAGTGCTTATTTGGCGACCAAACAATAAATTAGACAGCTGCTTAGTAATCATATGATTAGTCTAGGACACGTTTTAAGGACAAACAAAGGCTGACATCATGCCACCCACAATAACCGAGGATCAGTTGCACAACTTCAAGACCCATTGTAGGACTCAGCCACAGGACGATGAGGTGGACGATGAGAAAGCATATGTTCATCGCATAACGCGGTAAGAATGCAATTCCCACAAACCGGTCGAAAAGGAATGCAAATTGCCAGCTGCCGTTAGCGTTGTCGGGGGTTGTTTGTCGTTGCTGATGCTCTTAGTTTTTGGCGGGCTAACATTTAGTTGCTTCACGATGTTCATCAGTATGTAAATGTATTTTGCATATGTCTATATATATATACAGACATACTTGTATAAGTTGTATATCGCTGAGTTGGCAGCTTTCGAAAGAATGTGTGATGCTGCGTGATTACCAAAGCGCAAAAGCAAAACAAAAACGAATATAGAGAGTACAAGATACAGAAAAAAGAGAGCGCAACTAACGCAAAAGTAAATGATAAATAGAAAAAGTATTTAAGTAAATATACATGCAAATATTTACTATGGTAGGTGTGTCTTTCAAAGCATCCAATACATATATGGTTCAGAGACCTAGACCCAGACCTCTGTATCCCCAGCTGTTTTTGTGTTATTAAATTGTCTAAGCACGCCTGATACACAGATCAGATGTTTTATGAAAATCTAATCATGCTAAACTTAAACTTTAGCAATCAAGGTCAATGCTTGATATACATGTACATACATATAATATATGTACATATACAAAAATTTAAGTGATTGCATATAGTTTGTCAGCAATTTTCAAAATGAAAAAAACACATAGTTTAATTTATTGTATATAAAAAATATAAACTTTTAAAAAAACTCAAAATATAATGTAAAAAAAAAAATAGCGGATAAGAATAGCGGTATTTAGAAATTATTATTTCTAGTTCCGCTTTCAAATATCTACAATATCAAATAACTCAAACAATTTTGACTCTGTACCAACGGACAGGGGCATAAGCATTAACAAATTAAACAAATTTATTGGCCCATTAACTTTGTATCAATTTACATCATGCATCCATCATTTATGCATACATAAGGTGTATAAGTAGCTTCAAACTGTTTGTTTTTACTTGCTGAATAGAACTTAGAACAATTATTGACGTGGCCGTCGAATGTAATCGACTGTGCAATACCTTTTCTCAATGTAAAACCAGAGAAAGTTATGGGAGCTATAGATCCGAAAACATTAATTGAAAATTTTGGCATGGTTTTTTTTTTGCAAATATTTTACCCTCCCAATATAATTTCAAATGTTGTTCTTTTTTACTAATTAAACTAAGCAGAATCGATTAAAAATATAAATTTGCAATTTTTAAAGAAACTTTTTCTTTAAATGCAAAAATTTTTTAAAATGTAAAATCTATATGTAGCACAAGTTATTCACAAAATGCGATCAATCTTGAAAATCGGTTCACTTTTCACAATCTTATAATTTTGTGGCAAAAAATGTGACCCTCCCAGAATCTGTTTAAATGTTGATATACTCGTTCACGAAGTAAAACTACGTCATGCTGAACGTGTGCCCGTCCGGATGAACGCAACTTTTTTCGGCGCTATTGAAGATAGACACTTGAAACTTTGGATATATATTTGTAGTTATCCTCTTCTGACAAAGTATTAAGATTTTTGTGCTACGTCCGCTGTGAGGCTGGCACAATTTTAAAGAGAGAGCCACCAAATTTGGTATGTAGATAGCTGGTAACCTCCCC
Source organism: Drosophila micromelanica (assembly GCA_004143825.1). Lineage (NCBI taxonomy): Eukaryota > Metazoa > Arthropoda > Insecta > Diptera > Drosophilidae > Drosophila > Drosophila micromelanica. The sequence continues at coordinate 35,130 of SCDY01001471.1, forward strand.
TAAAATGCCTATTTCTCCCACAGTTTTTAAGCTAGAGTTACCAAATCATCGCCGTTAAAGATCGGCACAAAAATTTTGGCGACGAACGTTAAATTTTGAAAATATGTTTTTAGAAAATTTTAAGGGGGAGCACATGCGTTTTTACCAATAAAATTAAAAAAAAAGCTTTCAAAGGTTTACCTATAAAATAATTACCAAAGGAAAACCCAAAAATAAATTGGCGATCTTAGGAAGTACATAGATATAAATGCTCTTTTTAACTCCTAAAAATTTAGTAAGGATTATATTTGAAGTTTAGATGTTTCTCAAGAGTTTAATTTTCATAGTAAGCACCTAGTGCAGCCGCTGTAAATCTCACAGCTCACGGCGACGTTTATAAGTGTGTTGATTCAAATGTTTGTTGCAATAGATTGCGGGGTATCTTCAAGTCGAGCGCTCCCGACAAGAGACTTGTTTTGTGTATTACATTACATGTGCAGTTAATAGTTACATGTGCCTTTTAAAAACATACATTTATAAAGTAATCGTTTCTCGGAAGAACTCTTATCAACAAAGAGTATTGTACATGAAGTGCTGTCGGTGCTTTATAACTAATGCAATATGGTTACGTATGAACTGATTGTAAGTCTACAAATTACATATTAAGCATAGTGATTTTGTGACAATTTATGTAACAGAAAGAATGAATAATTATATATTCTTAAACAGGTCAACAAATTAAGTCGTTCTAGTTTAATCCAGACTCCTGAAACTTGTACAATGCATCAACAACTTATATGCAAATTATTTCTCAGTTTTTAATTTTATCCTTTTTGCTTGCAGTTACCCCGATGGCACCGTAAAATTGCGGAACTCCAACATTGAGCTAATGGATCAAGATATTTTATATCATTTGGCTCTGGGCAGTGAGAGTCATGATTTGCACGAAATGTTTGGCGATGTTAAGGTGAGTATTGAATAGGGTAGTGCAAAAATAATTATAGGAGCCTCTTGTCAATGGCACACTCACTATCAGATTATAGTTATTATATTATATTTGCAATGACGACATTCAAACTGTTACCAATGTAAAAAGTCTTTTAATTCGAAAGAATAACAGTAACAGTTAACTACGTTATTTATATTTCAAATAAAGAATGCTTTGCATTATAAATACATCGTTACGTAGTAGCCCAAGTGAGAAGTTTGAAAACAAGTTTCCTATATTGTAACTCGATTGCTTAATTTTATATGCAAAATCCATTCAATTTGTTATGCATTTTTAATTAACATTGATAATGAAAATCAAATTAATATTCAGATTATACGGAATTAACATTTTTGCTTTTTAATTTCATTTATAATGCCCACCAGTTCGTTTGCATGGGCGGGACACCAAAGCGCATGGAGAACTTTGCGCACTTCATCATGGAGGAAATTGATTATAAGCTACCCGCTGGCACCCAGTTGCAGGACATTAGTGCTTACTCGTATCGCTATTCCATGTACAAAGTTGGCCCGGTACTCTCCGTCAGTCATGGCATGGGAACACCCTCGGTTAGCATACTGATGCACGAAATGATCAAGCTGATGTACCATGCCAAGTGCATGGATCCTATATTTATACGCATCGGCACCTGTGGCGGCGTTGGCATTGAGGGTGGCACCGTTATCATCACTGAGGATGCCCTGGATGGACAGCTGCGCAACTCGCACGAGTTTGTAAGTACCTTTCATTATTATTTTTGTTTTTTTTTTTTTTTATTATATTGTAGCAATTGATCTAACTAATAATAAATTATGAACAGACAATTTTAGGTGAGACGGTGCATCGTCCGGCTAAGTTGGATAAGAAGCTGGCACGTGAGCTAAAATCACTTGCCAGTGCCGATGATCCTTATGATACCATCATTGGCAAGACGCTGTGCACAAATGATTTCTACGAGGGTCAGGGACGAATGGATGGCGCATTCTGTGATTTCAGCGAGACCGACAAGATGAACTATCTGGAGAAGCTGCGCGATGCTGGCGTCGTCAACATTGAAATGGAGAGCACCATCTTTGCAGCTCTGACCCATCATGCGGGCATTAAAGCAGCCGTCGTTTGCGTTGCACTGTTAAACCGTTTAAATGGCGATCAGGTCAATGCGCCCAAGGAGGTCATGCACGAGTGGCAACAGCGGCCACAGATACTTGTCTCCAGATACATACGCAAGGTGCTCGCACAGTATGGCCCATTGAAGTCACTGTTTGGGCAACAGGGATCTATTAAGTCGCCGAGACGCTTTAAGCTCGTCCAGCAGGAATCTCAGGCCCATGAGTAGAGCTAACAGCCAAATAAAAAGATTATTGCTTATATAATATATGATTTGTATAATATATGATTTCCTTTTAGCTTTAATGTAAGCCCGATTTTTTTGTATACAATATGTTTTAATATTCTTTTAAACATTCCAAAGTTTCTATTGTATTAAGTTCCTATGTTGTTTCCCTCCATGTATATGTATGTACTATATATATATATTTATATCCACCTCCTCATTAGCTTATTAAATAATTATTGCAAGAATTGGCGTTTAAACGTCAAATGCTGAAAGAACTTGCCGCAAATAAATAAATATATATTATTAGAATAAACACAATGTAATGTTGTGTTTTAAAATACACACAAGTTGAAATTGTTGTTGATTGCAAAAATACTTCAATAATAAACTAAATACAAAGAAAATAAATATAAAACAAAATAAATAAGAAAATGTTGTTAATTGTTATGTTGCATATTCTAAATGAGGTAAACCAAATAAGAATATATGTATGTATGTATTTCGAAACATAATATAAGATTTCGTAAATTATTCTATCACGCATATTGTATTGTAATTCCTAAACATTTGTTGTGCACATTCGCAAATGTTGCTAATCATAACGCTATATCAACAAATGTTAATCTTATTCAATTCTAAATACAAAAAACAAAAATCGATTTAAACACGAAAAAACGTAATTTTATTCTTTCATCTTCTGGGAATATGATATCCATACCATTCGAAAGTATTTAATTCCATCAATTTATACAAAATTAGTTTATTATAATTTAATTTATTTTATTCCTTTATTATTATATTGTCCAAAGTCATTGAAGTAATTTATCACTGTGTGTTTGTAAACATGTATCCTAAAAACCAGGTAGTGAGAATTTATTCAAATTTAAATTTATATGTTAAAATCAATCACTTCGAAATTCTTTATATATTTCAAATACAAAAATTATATTTGGAACAAAATTTTCAGAAAATTATGATTTAATTGAAAAGAAAGAAATGGCGAGCAAATGTAATGCTGAACTGGAGAAAGATGTCTGCGAGCTGAAATGTAAGTAAATATGAAGAGAGGCTTCTGTTTTCTCAATCATGTCCAATATGCAGCTATGGTTAGGGCTCAAAATAAACGGATCGATGAGCTAATAAAGCATATCAAGGATGGTTGCAAAGCGGAAGAACCGGAGGAGCCGGTGTCCACCATTGCCAACTTGAATCCCTACTTGGAATGTCTTAATCCAGATATATTATATCATCTGAATTTGGACACGAATTCAACAGATTTTCCAAAGGTCTTTGGAGACGTACGCGTACGTTAATTGAAAATATAATACAAACTTTATTCTTAAATATAAGTTGTCCTGCCAACAGTTCGTTTGCTTAGGCGGCACCCAAGCACGCATGGCAAAGTTCGCAGACTTTATAGCAAAAGAAATCGGCCTCAAAATGAACCCGACCATTATGCTAAAAAACGTATCCGCGGATGCTCATCGCTATGCCCTATACAAAGTCGGGCCCGTGTTGTGCGGCAGCCATGGCATTGGAGGGCCATCAATAAGCATCTTGTTGCACGAGCTGATCAAGATAATGCATTATGCCAAGTGCCAGGATCCAATATTTTTTCGCTTGGGTACAAGCGGTGGCCTTGGCATTGAGCCTGGCACGGTGGTGATCACATCGGAAGCGTTGGATGGACAATTGCGACCCGTTCACGAGATGGTCGTTCACACACAGCCACAACAACGACCGACAAACTTGGATCAGAAGTTGGCTAAGGATTTAAATTCAGTGTCGGAACCGTGTCGAGATGGCTTTGAAACTGTGATAGGCAAAACGCTCAGCACAAATGACTTCTATGAAGGACAGTCGCGTATGGACGGCGCTTTCTGTAATTACACGCCTGAGCAAAGGATGTCCTTTTTGCGGAAAATCTCTGAGAATGGCATTCTCAACATCGAAATGGAGAGCACAGCATTCGCAGCAATGACAAATCAAGCACAAGTCCGTGCAGCCGTTGTTTGTGTGACCCTTCTTGATCGTTTTAATGGCGACCAGGTATGTTAAAAATAATAAAAAGAAAAAAGTTAGAAGACCCTAAATTGATTACAGTTGATTTCATAACGATTTACAGTAAGTAAGATAAAAAAATTTAAATCAAACACAAGATTTTAAATCAATTAAATTCTTCCATTGACTATAGACGAATTTTGGGAATAGTCATTAGCTAGTAGTTTAAGGATTTACTTCATTTTATTCACTAATACTATTACTAAGTTTAATTTTCATAATTGGTCAATTTAATTATATTCTAGATAGATGTGCCTCTAGAGCGTCTTAAAAATTGGGACCAAAGACCACAAATTATTGTGAGTCGCTATATACGAAATGCGATCTATGGCGACCCTCCGGATGATAATGCTTGTAATTGTGGCGAGGACAATTAAAAACCGTTAGAATATTGTATATGTGTAATTTTCAAGTCAACAGTTTCTTAATAAAACAAGTAAGATTGCTCTAGTCGAGACCACCCGACTAGGAGATACCCTGAACCCAGCATTTAACACATACACACAAACTCTCGGCACTTAATAAGTATTGAGATAGTTAAAAATAAAAAAAAAATTAA
>SCDY01001472.1:0-39256 GCA_004143825.1 Drosophila micromelanica
ATGGGGTCGGAGATGCCTCCTTCTACCTGTTACATACATTTCAACAAAACCATAATACCCTGTTTCACCCATTTTCAATGGGTTCAGGGTATAAAAACTTAAAAGAGAGATAAACAGATGCTTTCTCAGATTTCGTGGAAGTAGCCTGAGCACCTTATCACATGTCCCAGTTGATTGAAATTCCGCTTGACCAGCTGAACTTTATCCAAATGATTTATAAAAAGAATGCGGCTTATTATTCAAATTTGCTTAGCCAATCTAAAGTTTTATCTCAAGATTTACGATGAACAAATAAGTAGTTTTGTGTTCTATATATTCACTTTTTACTGTACTGTGAAAAGTTGTGAAATAATAATTTCTTCCAAGAAGATTTAAATAGATGTTTTGTACTGAGTTAAGGTAAGGATATGTAAGTAGTTTTTTAGTTATTAACGTTATTTTTAGTTATTAACGTTAAGCATATTCTTTAGACAATTAATAAAACAATTAAAACTATTAAATGTATATATAGTATAGGAAATATATATAGGGAATATTTTAAAACTAACTAAAGGCAACAATTGCTTAGCTGTCCCAAACTCTTGCAACAAGCAAATGATGTAAGTACATTTTTGAAATGCATACAATTTTTACAGCTAAGGTCGATCACTTTTAAATGCAACTGCAAAATCAATCTCTCACTTTTCTAACCACACATTGCTTTTATTTGCTTAAGTAAAACAAAATAACAACAAAAATTGAAAAACCGCTGAATCACTTAGCGAACTTATCATGCAGCGACTGCAAAAATTTGCACTGCACAAATGCAACAGCAACAGCAGCTGCAGCAGCAGCAGCAACAACAACAATGACAAATTCCTAGTCAAGGTGCTACAATAGCTGCGAATTCCATGAACTTGCTGGGTGGCTAAGCCCCCCAGGGGGGCCCACTTAGAGGTAAGGGCAGGTTGTAAGGGGCCAGTCTGAGGTCTGTCAGACAGCAGCAACATCAGCAGCAGCAGCAGCATCAGCATCAGCAGCAGCAGCAGCAGCAGCAGCCAGTTGCCGATTGCCGATTGCCGGCATTTATGCAGATGAGGCAGGCCCAACTGATGACTGTGATTATCGTGATGCTGCCCCTGCCACAGCCGCTGCGTTAGCCTCCTCTGCCTCTGACTGACCCCCAAGGCGCATTGCGTCCTTCAACTTTGCGCTGCCACAAGGAGTTGCCAATGCCAGGCTGATGCATTGGTTTTTGCGTTTTTTTTAATAAATTGATCACAACAAATTGCTGACAGCTGATGAGGCGCGCCCATGTAGTTGCTGTTGTTATACCCTGTAGCCGTCAAAAATAAGGGTATATGCGATTTGGGTAAATTTACACAAGCAGAAGGGAATTTAAGAGTATATAAATATATATATGCATAAAATACAAAAAAAATTTAAGTTTCATCCGTTTTTCGTAGACTTATTGTATAAAATCGATAAATATCAATAATCGATAATTATCGATTTTAAACAAGTTTTTTGAAATTTTTTTAAAAATATTATTTTCAGTATCTATTTGGGATATTTGTATATAATCAATCTGAAATGTGGGTATCTTTTAGTCGAGCATTCCCGCCCTCTTTGTTGTTGTCGTCGCTGCAACAAGTTTTCAATCAATGCAGCAACAGGTGCAGCTGGCGGCCGTCTCAGCTAAATGACAGACGATCGCTTCAGTGTGGCAATGGCCAGGGACAGAACGGCAGAACAGCAGAGTTTGGCCTCAGTTCGAGTCCAGGGCAGCAGCAATTTGATTGGAATTTATTGTGAGTAGCAGCAGCAGCAACAAAAGAATGAGCCGCAGCAATTTAAGGCAATTCAGCATCAGCGGCCGCAACGACAACAACAAATTGCACTCATTGCTGACATTGAATGCGCGGCACATGCAAATGATGTTGCATGCGGCAAGCTGGGGCAAGGATTTGCCTGCGGCCTGGCAATCAGCGTCAGCGTCAACGTCATTTAAGAAACGAAGCGTTGAAAATGCCAATGAAACGGAAGCCGAATGCAAATTGTGGCAATCTTTGGCAATTAGAGCAAAAGTCGAACCAGGGCTGCGATCAAAGCTGTGCAGCACAACCAGCCCTGAGTATTGTTGCAGCAAGTCCGCTCGAAGCAAGTGTGCTCGACCTTCACATACTCCGCGAATTGCCATGAAATAATCATTTTTTTTCTTTTGAATTCTTAGTTTTAGTTCTTTTAATCACCTGGATATAATTTAGAAACCGCGAGATATAATCGCTATTTATTGATTCTATTTATTAAAGGCCAGTTCAGCGTCTCTATCTATAGTATTCGAGAAATAAAACCAATTTCTGGATTTCTAACTGTTATGGACTCTCTAAGAGACATTCAGTTTAGAACTGAAGATCGGAAAGACAGGCAGACAAGATTCACAAACTCAGCTATTGACAGTGATTAGAACTTCTGCCTCCATTGAGCTTAGTTATGAAATTTTTCGCCTGTCACATACTTATGCCCAACTGCATTATACCTTGTATTTGGCTCCTCCTTTTGGAGGCTACAGGGTATTGAAAGCTGTTGCCACGCAGCAGGCTTAAGCCATGGCGCGTGGGCAGCAAACTCGACTGTCCAGCTCGCTGGTTCCCAACATTCAGTTCTGCTTGGAACCGCTTCAGCCAAACAAGTTCTGAAGAATTTGCGCAAAATATGCGCCAAGCCATTTGCCATTACAACATTTTGCCAAATTACATTATTTGGCGTAAAAACCATTTTAATAACGCCTGCCCCAAAAAATAAACAACAACAATAACAACAACATCAGCCACTACATACGAGGCGTATGCGTAATTTTTATTTAGATTGTAAGTGCATTTGAACTGGCGGCTTATTAATTGCCCTGCTGGCAGCCTGCCTGCCGGGTCTGTTGGCTGTTGGTCGTGTGGGTGCAGCCAGCGCCTGTAATTGGGTCGTGCCACGCTGCCAAAAAGGGGAGGAGGAGTGGCGCTATATAAATTTTATATGGTATACGGTTAACGCCTCCTGCTGGTTCGTTGCCAATTGCTCTAATTGTTGTTGGCAATCAATGGAACTGACACGACTGGAATGAATCAGCAGCGCAATCGCTTAGATGAGTCAAGGATTTAAGCTTTGAAACTGCGCAATTCGAGTTAATATGCCTAGTTACCATGACTAACAGCTCCCCAAATAAATACCCCATTTAATCTAGTTGATATTTACCCAAAAATGCTATTAAACGCTTTAATTGACACTTATTTACGACATATTTTAATATTTGCTTGACCCCACGTTGGGCGCCATATGATATATTTTGCTGTTTCTGTCAAGTGTTAATATAACTTAAGTACAATTTTTAGCAGAAATTCATTTATACTGTTTTAAATAAACTGTTATTCTTAATGCTGCTTTGTTAACAACAATTTTTCAAATTCATGGCTTATTTAAAAGTTTTCTAAACAACTTCCAGGAACCAGACAAGATCCCCAAAAAAGAAAACTCTCTCACACTCAGTTAAAGCTTTACTGCAACTTTCCTGCGCTGAACCAGTTTTGCGTTTTAGTAATCATTCATAGCATCTAAATTGGAACGCCCTCAGCTATAAAAACGCTTCACAATTTGCCAAAAAAGAAATTTTTAAACGAGGCTAGCAAATTGGAGACGCATTTAATTTTTGATGGATTTTTACCATTTCGATGATAAGCAATTATTCTCACAAGCTCTGGAAAAAAATTCGGCTGTTGTCGCATTTTCAGCATGGCGCTCAACGAAGCGTTGCCAAATTAATTGGGCACAACAGAAACTGCAAATAGGGGCGTGGTCCAAAACGTGGGTACCGACTATGTGACATAATTTTTGGACAATTCGATTCGATTCGATGCGTTTCCATGCAAATACCAGAATCGACTAATGCGAGAATTAATTAACTGTGAGTTTTGAATGCATGGCGGAAATGGAAATGAAAAATGTGTGAACAGTTTGAAGAAAGAAAGAAGAAGAAAAAATTAGAGGCGAATCACGCGGTAACCCCTCGGCGGTATCCGGGTAACGCTCACTTTCACTGCCAATCGCCGTGAAACGAAACGAACCGAAACGAAACGAAAGCAGCGCTGCCTACGCACAAGAAAAATAAAAATAAAAAATAATAAAATAAAATGAAAACGTGATTTGCTTTTTAATTACACCCAAATAATAAATATATAGTGAAAGAGCGTAAAATGCTTAAAGCCAGCTTTTCCAGCTGCATGATTAACAAAGAAGACAAAAATGTGGGGGAAAATTGAAAGAAAAAAGAGTCAACGATTTTGATGTCAACATTCTCGCTGGCTCATAAATTGTTCGAGACTAGGCGTCACTCACATGCTCCCCCTCTGCCCTCTCTCCTCCCGCCTATACGGCTCCAGCTGACACCCACTCGAAATAGCAACGAGCACACAGTAGCCCCTCCAGCTCCACGAGTCAATTATGCTAATTGAATAGTCTGTAGTCTGCCTAGATATATCCACTCAAAGAGCGAGCCGAAATTTAATAAACGTTATTCATTTTAGCTCTTAGCTCTCTTCAAACGGTTCATTATGGCTCAATTGAAAAGCTATGGAAATTCGTTAGCATACAGCCCGTAAAACGTTTACGAAAGTGACAAAAAGGGGAATCCTACATTTTATGTTCGCATAAAACATTTAGAACTATTTAGTTCGACTAGGCTGCAAATGAGCTAGTTCGTTTGAAAATATTTTGCAAAAAAAATTAGCTGCAATTCAGGATTAAATTCACACAGTTCATAAACAAGTTCACTTGACAAATAAACTAGTTCAGACACAAAATATACCCAATTATGGCTAGTTCGAACTATATAACCCATTAAATTGTCAATTTGTAAATTTAAACTGATTGAAAAGTGATAAACATAGCATAAACACCTAATTAGTGCCGTGACAAAATAACCAGTTCACACATACGAAAAACAAAAACAAAAAAAAAACAAAATACATCCATTTGTACTTAAAATGTAACTCCAGCTGAACGCCCCCAATCGAAAACGCCTTCAATTATAGGCACGCAACGCCCCATAAAAAAAGAACTTATCAACTGGACCCATGGGGCAGATATATAAACACATTCTTTTTTTTTGCCGAGTAGCCAGGCAAACAATAGCAACAACAACAACAACAACAATAGCGACAAAGACCAGGTTGTCGCCAGATAAACTTCATAGGTTGTTGCTGTGTTGGCTTACCTGGAAAACGAAGACAACAACACACACCACAAAAAAAAACAAAAAACAAATAAGGCGGCGAGTGAACCAAATAGCGCTCTATCGCTTTCCAGGCAGGGTCCAAGTCAAGAGTTGGATAAAGTAAAGCACGCCTAAAACAGATAGGTTTCAATTCAAGAACTAAAAATACCCTTTGAAGAGGGGTTTCAGGGAGGTTTTAGAGATTGGTTAAAAGAGAAAGGGAGAGAGAGATTGTGTTACGATAAAGAATTATCTTTATTAGTTGCTAGTTGCAAAGATACGGGTTCGAATCCTACATGAATATAAAAGAGAGAGAGAGAGAGAGAGAGAGAGAGAGGGGGGGGGAGAGAGAGAGAGAGAGAAAGAGCAAATTTAATAATTTATTAAAATATTGTTCTGCTAGTTAAAATATATTATTTTCTTTTAAACGAATTTTCGATTCTCAATACAGGCAGTTTATAAATTAATAAAGGACACATCAAATATCATATGCAATTTTAAGTAATAAGCTTTATGAAATTCTCAGGATTTAAAAATGTTGAATGTTCTCAATTGATATTTAGGAATGATATCAATAGGAAATAATAATAAATCCAAAATAATGGGAGGATATCTCTATACATATGTACATTTTAAATTGCAAGTCTCTAGCTAAGAATAAGAATATGAATGCATAATTGATGGAGTCGCTGATACCCCGTTCTGTTTACTGGGTATACCCAACCGCAAATGATATTGTATGGAGTGCTGCTGCAGGTCTGCGACTAATACAAGTAATAAACTGGAGTTGAAGTACATAAAACAACGCGACAACAACAAGCGAAACGAGTTGTTGTTGTTGTTGTTGCCAGTTGTTGTTGTTGTTGCCGTTTGGTAAAATCGGCCCGCCGCAAGTTTGTCAACATCAATGTCGCCTGCCCCGTCGCACACACACACACGTGTTCCTGGCTGTGTGTGTGTGTGTGGAACTCAATTCTTATCAAGAGTTGTGTCGCCATCGCCCATCGCCATCGCCTTTGGCCGTGTTGCAGCGAGACGTAGTTTGGTTTTTTTAGTTTTTAGTTTTTGTTTATTCGATTTGTTGCGCCCACACGCAGTCGAGCTTGCCACAGCTCGTTGCACAGCTCAAAATTCGTCATATATGCAACATGCGAATGTGTTTGGGTTGGGGATATGGGTATGGAACACCCACTTGCAACTGACTGCATGGGCGTGGTAGGTGTGGCAGCCCAGCTGAAATTTCCGACAGGATTTTGTGCATTGCCAAACGCCACAAATGGTGGTGCCACGTGGTGCGTGGCAGGCAAGAGCTGTAAAAAGGCGACGTTTATCGGAAAGTTTAGTTTTCATTCATTTCATTTTTTGGTTTTTTTGTAATTTTTCCATTTCCAGCAAAGGCAAACAGAAAACGCGGCAAAAGCCCAAAAGTGGGCGGCAGACCAGGCAGCGTGGAGGCGTGGCGTGGCGTGGCGCAGCTGCAGCTGCGTTTGTTGAACTTTCGGACGGGGAACACAGAAAAGAAGAAGCAGCTGCAGCAGCAGCAGCCAAAAAGTGTTGTCGAAGCGGCGACCAAACTTGAACCTAAAACTAATCAATCTGCAGTGTGGCAAAGCCATGTGGACACACACACAAACACAGATGTTGCAACGTAAAACCAGCAACAAGCTGCCAACATCTGCGGCAGCAACATAAGCAGCAGCAGCATCAGCATCAGCGGCACCAACTCAAGTAAAACAAAATAAATAATCATAATAAATAAACGAGCCACGAAAAATCTCACAGTTGCGTGTGAAATTCTTGTTGTTGTTGCTTGTTGATGCTTCCTCTAGCTGGATTATTTTCAGCCCAAAAACGAAACGAAACAAAGCGCAACAGGAAAAACCCGCAAAGAAAATTGCCCAACAATTTGGTGGCTGGAAAACACCTTGAGAAGCGCCAACGGTTACACAAATTTTCTGAGTTTTTCAAAAGTGGCAAATTTATGGCCTACACCGGAGAAGTAGGGGGGAGGGGGTAAGAAGAAAGGAACACCGAGAAAACTGCCATAAACGAAAGAACAGTTGAAAAGCCCAGAAAGCAATTGCCATGGCCAAAAGCCGATCTCCGATCTCTGCTGTACATCAATTGGTTTGAACTGGGCAACAAAATATTGAGCAAAAGTCAGTAAAAGAGACAAATGTCAGTATTTCAATTGGGAGTGCCCGACTAGCAGTTACTCTGTAGATAATTAGAAGTAACTGATATATTTCTATTTATATGCCCGGTTTTATTTAAAATAACTAATTTGCTTCAGAATTACCTAGCATAAACACATGCTAAAAATTCAATTCAATTTTGTATATGTAATATTCTTTATGAGAAGCACAGAGAGCGGCCTTGCTGAGAGGAAGATTAATTAAAACTAACATATGTTATTCAAATTTGGTAGTTAAAATATAAAAGGAGTTTCTTGAAAATCGGAATTAGCTTTGAGAGATACTGAGAGTTAAGAAAATGAGCCTCAAAATAACAGCAGCTGAAATCAACCTCACCTTCCTCTCTCTCGCTCTCTTTCTCACACTTCCTCGTGGCAGCGACCGCAATAGGAATTGGAATAGCGAAAGATGCCAACGATTCTCAGCGATCTCACGCAATGCCTACAAGCAAAATAGTTCGATTGTGGCAAACGAGGAAGACTAGTCGGAGGTGGAGGAGGAGGCGAAAGAAGAGGGTGTGGTAGCTGTAGAAGAAGAGGTAGAATAACAGAAAGCCCAAACCGAAAACAACTTAAATTACCAGCTCGGCGTCAATTTTCATTAGAAAACAAGCAGGCTAGGCCAGGCCAGGCCAAACCGAACCGACACGAACCGCGGCAGCAATACGCCCGGATTCAACGCAGACGCAGCAACCAGCCAAAGACAACAACAACAACAACAAGAACAACAGCACAGCTAATACAAGAGGCTACGGCCATGGCTGAAAGCTGAAAGTCGAAAGATAGAAGCTGGAGACAACCACAGCAACAAATCCAAAGTTTCAGCTTACGACAAGCGGGGGGGGGGGGGGGGGGGGGGGGGGGGGGGGGGGCTAAAAGAGAACTGGCAGCAGGTATTGGATTATATTGGCAACAGCTTCGATCTGTGGCACACACACACACACACACACACACACGCACAGACACAGACAACTGTCGACTGTCGTGGATTTTGGTTTTGGTAACGAGTTTCATTCGCACAATTCGAACGCCTCGAGACGCAGATACAAGACTAACAGTACGATGGGGGGATGCGGCAGGGCTGCGGGGGGATTCTCGGTGAGCGATTTGCTCCATAAATCTGAACAATGCGAGGGTTAATGCCCATGGGCGCAACATGTTGTGTGCTGCGTGAGATGAGCTGCTGCCTGACCCTGGCTCCTCTTAACTCCTCTTGACTCCTTCGGCATTTGGGTGTGTCCCAGGCACAAAACCAACTCTTGATACCCTGTTAACTTTTTTAATAGTGCAACGAAAAGAGGGCATTATTAAATTCTGTAGCAAAGGTTTCACTGTAGTTTGCGATCTTGGCTAAAAAAAAAATCAAAATTATATTAAATCAATATTTAAATACTATTAATTTTAGCTTGATTTATACTTTAAAAAAATATCACATTTTTTATTTATGCAAGCACTCACTGTTTTCTATATACAGGGCATCAACTAGTCGTGCACTTTAGCACTTGTTTGATTGCTGAGTTTATTTTCGCTTAGCCTGCGGGCAATTTGTCAGGCTCTGAGATTAGCCGAAACGGCAGCCACGGTTGCATTTTGGCTTATTGATTTATCGATACTTTTTGTTTTTGCATGTTAGTTAGGTAGGTGGATAGAAGAAGAAGCAGCAACAGCAACAGCAGCAGCAGCGGCAGCGGCGGCAGTTTAAAGATAGTCGCAGAGACGCTTCCTGACGACAATCGCGGCGAATTGATTGCGTGGGCTTCAACTCGACGCAGCTTTGATTTGGCAATTGAAGAGGGAGAGTGAGCGTCTATAGGGTAGGGGGAGGTAGAGGGGGGTAGAGGAATCGTGTTGCCCACACGCGTTCAACAAAACGCTGATGAATGAGCTTTTTGTTGTACATGCCCTGTAACCATTGAAAATGGACAAGTGCTTGGGGTATATTGAAGTTGTGTAAATGTAGCTTAACTGCTGATTCGAGAGAGAGAGAGAGAGAAAGACAGAGACTATATGAAATTAAAATATAAACTCTTGTATATCAAACACATATGCGACACAAAATCATTAAATAACAATTTTTAGTATAGCTTTTTCTTAAACAATTAGCGGGGTTACAGGGTAGCTGTCAGCCGAGCACTCGAACTTGACGTTCGTGGTGTTGCATTTATCTTTGATTTTGCGTGGCATCGAGTGGCATCTCTTCGGGCAAACATCAACCTCAGCTGCCACAGGCACAACTTCAACTCGGCGCGGCCTCGTCGCAATTGGCAATAAATCATAACACCCACACGTCTGCCACTTGCCCCCTCCTTACTTTACACACGCGCCCCGCTGCGTCCTCTTCATTTCGCCTCATCTCTAAGCACTCATGACGATTTGCGTGTGTGTGTGTGTGTGTGTGTGTAGGATCTCTCTGTCTTCTTCTCTCTTTGGGGCTCTGGCGATGATTGCATTTGACTGCAGCACTTGGGCCGCAGTCTCATTAGTGCACACCAAGTGCCCCCCTCCCCCTCCACCCCAGCTCCCTGCTCCCTGCTCACAGCTCCCACTCCCACTCCCACTAGCCAGTCCCTTGCCCCCTCCCCATCCATGCCACTTACCTTCGCTCGCTTAGCCATGAAACGTTTTACAAAAATTATGTTGCACGTTGCAATCATTTTTATTATTTCTTTATTTTTCTCTTTATATACCCTTGCAGTGGGTATTATAATTATGTTTAGATATTTGTTACGCTTTCAACAATCATAAATGTATATATATTCTTGATCAGCTTGTCAGTTTCAGAAGCTCGAAAGCTCAAAATCATATACAAATTGGATGTCTTATATAGAAGTATGTAAAGTTCTATAATAGACATCGTTTATAGGGACAATTGAGCGAAAATTTAATTTAACATTGTTGTCTATTTCAAGGGTATTTAAGGTTCGGCAAGCCAAATTTAACTGTTCACTTATGTTTTTCTTGTCTACTTGTTTTTTTGGATTGTTGTATCTTGCAGATACATTCAACACTTGACAGCTGCTAGGCAAGTTTGTAAACGCTTTGCAGCACTCTGCTGTTGTTGTTGTTGCTATTTTGGCTGACTTTACAAAATGTTTTCCCACACCATGCACACACACACACTCGCACACACACCCAACACACACAGTTTGCAGCGTCAAGTCAAAAAGATGGGCAATTTTTTCTAGCGCTATAAATACGCAGGCCGCCTTTTCCATACACCCCCCCCCCCCCCCCCCCCCCCAACGCAAAGAAAATCAATTGAATTTTCACGCATGTTTATGAGGCTGCCCTCTGTGCCACAGTCAAGCTTGCCTAGGAGTATTTTTAAGCTGAGTGCAGTTATAATATATATTTTTGAATTAAAATAAATTACTTGATAAACTCAGTTTAATTTTTTTCGATTTTTTTTATCGATTTTTAATGTCTTAATAAATAAATATATATATATTAACTATATTTACAGCTCTTACTTTTTAGAATACCCAATTGAATGTATGAAAATTGCCCTGTATTTTGCAAAATCTTTCTGATCTGAGATCTAAGACGGTTGTTCACTTTATGCTTGTTTCACTGTAGCATTGCGCATAATAGATATCTGCCAAGTGTCTGGGCATTTCCTAGTCTAGCGGTCGTTATTTCTCATTTCTTTCCGCCGTAATGCGTGTGTCGTATATCTCTTTTTCGTTTTGCCTTCATTTGTTTATGTCTCTCGGCGTCTTTTCGGAAGGGGCTAAAGGGGGCTAGGCCCGCCAAAAAAAAACAACTAAAAAAGAAAAAAAACTAGAAAAATTATCTATTTTGCATATGGTACGAAAAGAGTAAAACACACGAATACAGACAAATACAAAAACCGAACGTAGAACGAATATATGAGGAATATGAATTTGAATACGAATACGAATACACATAGTCTATTATATACAAGCGTTCGGCCCAGTTGAGTACAACAACAATAACCATTAACTGCCCCACTCTTAGCCCCGCCCCCCCTGTTTCAAGCATTCCGTCCGGGTTGCGACTGTTTGGCGTCTGTTGACCTCATTTTTGGCGAAACATTTTGGCGCACTTTCAGAGCAAAGAACCCAAAAGAACTATCATATTGAGTTAAAAACAAAGACAGAAAACAGCCAACATAACATGTGTTCGACAGGGCGCACATTTAACTAAGCCAGCACGAAAAGACAAGAGTACTATATTCGAATAAAAGATACCCTGTCAACAGCTTTGATCTGGAAAAAGAAAAACTATAAATTTGGAGACTCTTACTCTTCTAGTATTCCAGATAATTTGCAAAATAAATTGAAGGAAATTGAAACAAGAAAAATAAACGATTTTGGAAATCGATAGTTTAACAAAATTAGAAAGAGCGAGCTATGTTGATCTGCTCTTAAGCCTGATCGATAATATAATCTAGTATTATTGTATAATTATTATTGAATACATTCATCAATATACCCTTTTCCCTCAATGGAGGGTATTAAAAGGCGCCCCACACAAGACACAGCACACGCATATATAGATAAGTTTTTTACGAGCGTTTTGAAAACTGCCCCTATATGATACTGTCATATGCAAGCACAAGAGTTATTTATGCTAATTATGGCCAACTCTGTTGCCCGATAAGAACGTCCAACCTGCCTATCAGTAAAAAAAACAATGAAAAAACAAATTACTCTTATTCAAATGCTCGTTTTTAGTTCAACATCCACGTAAAGTGAATCACATTTTTAACATATTCCGTTGATTTGTTTATAAATATTTGCTTGGTAGGTGTGTGTGTTTTCCCGTAAATGAAGCCGCCGGGAAAACAAAAATAATAATTAAAACTCATGACCCATTGGATGCCATATGGAGCGTCAAGGGATGCACGTGGAACTGACCGTATGTGTTTGTTATTCAACAATATTTAACGATTGAATAATAAAAACAACAACGTTAGTAAATATGCAGAAATTTATACACTCGGTTGGGTCGACTTCGCAATACCCTAACTAAATGCAAAAGCTTCCGGGTTTTTACAGCATTTTTAGAAGCTGCGACAAGACATTCGGAAAAGGTTTATAATAAAATATATACACGTATTTAAAAATATTGGTTTATTAAATATAAGATTTAAAACTTTGGAGAAAAAATTACCTAAAAATAAAAATAAAAAAATATATATATATATAAGATGAAGAATAGCAAAAATTTACTTATGTAAATGTGACTTATGCATATATGTACAAATCCAATGCTACCCTATAACACAGCTTTACAGGGTATACCTGAACAAGGAATGCCAGCAGCAGCACCTGAACACAATTTACATTTGTTGATTTGCAATATGAGGAACATAACTCATTTACAAATCGAATTGGCGACACACAACACTCATTTTTAACAAAATTAAAAAAAATAAATAAACAACGCAAAATGCAACAACGGAAAACAACAAAGTGGAAGGTCTCTCCAAAGGCGCAATGTTTTCCATGCCTCTTATCAGTTTGTTGGGATGCACGCGAATGGCGGGACAGTTCCAGACAGTTACAACTGCTGAAAGTTTTTGCAACAAAGCTAAAATATGAATTTTAATCAGAAATTCACGTACTGCGAGCATATAAACAACAACAAGGCTAACAGCGAATTGCTTTAATCTGTTACTTAAAAGCTCCCGGTTAAAAAGCTCAGCATACTCTTTAAAAGCAGGAGCGTAAAACATTATCGAGACTTGCGAAGCTTTTGCAGAAGCTTCCAAAATGCAGTTAGAAAAAAATTTTTTTCAAAATGAATATTTTACCAAAAAATTCAAAAAATATTTATTTTCAAAAATGCATAAATTTTGAATGTAGATTCAATTTAGAGGACAAATCATGATCAAAATGATATCAAACATAAAAATCGGATCAGTTTCGACAAAGTTAAAGGAGTTGAAATGAGTATATATTCCACGTTTCAAGTGTCTAGCTTCAATAGCGGACGGACAGTAAGACGGGCATTGCACAAACCCAATATGCTCAGTGCACTTTGTGAACGAGTTTTAAATGACGGCTCGATCGGAACTAAAGGCGACCGCACAGAGCGCGTGAAGCGCACGTTCAAGTGGACAGCGGACTGACTGACGGGCAGTTGAAACAAGCGGGCGGACCACCTCAAGAAAAAAGAAAAAAAAAGAAAAAGAAAACATGACGGACATGACATCCGTTTGTCAGCAAATCAAAGAGCTAAATGCACAACACGCTGGGAACGGGGAACGATGGAACTGGAGTCGGAATTGAAACGAGTACTGGAGCGGCTACTGGTTCGGGCAGCGCTGTTCTGGCTGTCCGGAGTTTGTAGTTCGACGGAACTTTGGCTGTTGACTGAACGTGTGAATGGCTTTTTGATTGCCGGCGGTCTGTTTTAAAAGCCGCCAGCAATTTGTGAGGTTTCATTTTGTGTTTATTTTATTTTATTTTATTTACGGTTTTTTTTTTCTTTTTGTCAGCTTTTTTTTATGACTTAGCCTTGATCATGGCCAAAAGCTGTCACATTGCGGCTTTATGGCGGGTTCAGTTATTGTTGTTGTCGCTGTTGTTATTGTTGTTGTTGTTGTTGTTACAGCTGCTGTGTGAGCTGCATGACAAATGCAATCAGCCTAATCACAAATGCACGACCAGCAGCCGTTAAAAACACATGTCGAGAACACGTTGCAGAAGGATATACAATATAAATTGGTCAGATATTTGCCTGCAATGCCAACTACGTGTTTACTAAATCAAAAGTGTGTCATGAGAAAGGTTGCCCGTTTTTGTCCTTTGTTCTCATTTGGCAATGGCAAAATAACATTTTTTTTTACATTTTTGAAGGGAGCAACAGCAAAACTTTGATTAACATTTGAAAAAGCTTTTGGAGTATAGACCGGTATAATTTAATCATAAAATTTATGATGTAGTTGAGAGATTAAGATTAAGATAAAGTAATATACTTTATCTACACAACAAGATATAAATATTGTCTTATCAACAACAATTATAGCTGTAGGTCAAATATTATATTATATTATATGATTGTTGTTAATCATCTCTGAAAACCAAATCTCAAGCTATTATAGAGTATATCAGATTTTCCTTGATTAAGAAGAACTGCATGCGAGTGGATGCCAAATGGAATAAGCCATGGCCAGTTGGGGACAGTGCAAATAGGCAACCTAATTGCTTTGACCCACTGCCACCCAAAAGTGGACAAGTTACTTCAACGAAGCGAACTTCCACAGTCGCGCAGACTGAGCGGCGACAACAACAAATAACAACTAACAACAATCAGAGGGATGAGAAATACGTGGATATGTTGCTCTTGTAATACATTTTTTATGGCTCCATAAGCCATAAGACGTCTTGGCCGGCTTGGATTGTCTTCAGCCGCCGCCGCCGTTGCCGCACCCAAGTGCCTGTCTTACTTTTGCATTGATTTTCTATTCAGTTACCCTTACATTACCACAGCGGGCATATCAGTTCACTCTAGAGCTTTCTCTTGCAAATAAACCGAAATTAGTTTTGCTTGAGAAACGTTTACGAATAAAGCAGAAATAAAGTTTTGAAAATTTGTTTAAAAAAATATTGGGCGCAGTCAGTGAAACGTTTATGAATGCAACACAAAAGCAGACTTGGATAAATAGTGTGCGCTTGAAAGTAAATAAATTATACTTAAATTTTGACATCAAACAAAGCTCAAGCTGCGCAGCCTGTGCAACGTTTACGAATGCGACACCAAAGCAAAGTTATGTCATATTTGCTGGCACAGATATTTAAAATAAAAAAAGGTAATTTGAAAACAAAAATCTTTTATATTCGTATATTGCATTCAATGTTAACATACATTGTAAAATACTCTTAAATATATTTGAAGCGTATCTCAGCTTCGTCTAACGGCATTTGATGGAGACATGCTTTGAGGTTTCTCATTTTATTGGCATTGCTGTTGGCTCCAACTTGTCTGGCATGGGTATTGCGAATCGAATGGGGCTAAGCGTGGACAGCGGACAGCCAATTGCTGCGGATACAAATGCTGTCACAGTTATTCAGTTAGTTGTTGTTGCTGCTGTTGTTGCTGCTAATGCTGTTGTTTCCATTTTTAGTGCAGACGTCTGCAATTGTTGGCCTAGCCCCAAGACTGTCTCTCTTCGGGCCACATTACGATCATAATTAACATTAAAATTAAGATTGTATGCCGCTTTGGTATTGTTATGGGCTTATAATTGGCGAAGCCTATGCAAATAATTGCATATTGAGTTGTACACCAAATATATATTCTATAGCCATATTTTCAATATCCGTTTTTTATCAGAGTTCTGCGAAAAATTCGCGTATATATGTAAATGTATTTGCCTTGATATTTATTTAATGAGCCATTCGTCGGGCTATAGCCCTCGACATACATTCCAATACTTATTAATATACCGCAAAAAATCATACTCAGATAAGTTAAAAAAAAAGGGAAAATGAAATACAAATAAAATAAACAGATAAATAAAGTAAATATGAACGGTTCACAATGAAATTTTTTGTTTAATTATCTGGAATTCGTAAATATAGTAATCCAGAAAAAGCCTTATCTCGAGAAGATTGAGCACAACTGTGGCCTAAACATACACTGGCACACATGATATTTATTCAAATCTTCCATATGTCATTCCCGATATGCTATATTACATAAAAAAAAAGGGGTGATAAAAAGATAAGATTGATAAAGCTTACATTTTTTACGCGAAATTCAAACTGTATTTGCAAAGGCAATAACTAGAATTAGTGAGAAATAGGGTATTTAAATGCAAAATAAAATATATTTTAAGAAGCGATGGTATTTAAACTTCGGCACTTCAAAGTCATTTTTGTTTGTAAAAGCCAATTCTTAATTTTGCTTTGATATTTAGGTTCTTAAAATATTTCCTTTGGCAAACTTCGAAACAACGAAAAAACTATCATTCGATCATTTTTTATATAACTATCTTTTTTCTTGAATTTGACTTTTTTTTGCATCATTTTGCAGATGTATTCAATTAGTTATAAGATCTTAACTAAATGGCCATCGAAAAGTTGGGTTCGTTAAATGCTAATGGAAAGCACATGTTAGATGCGAAACATCTGTGTTTGTGCATGATATAGCATCATCTTTATAAATAATCAATATTCATTTCTATTTTATTATATGGTAATCGAACAGCAAAAAAAAATCAACTAGCTACTAAATTTCAAACAAGTTTCGCACATTAACAACAACAACAGCAACAACAATTGCAAATGCAGAGAGCAAACACGTTATTTTGTTGTTGTTGCTGTTAGCAATTTGTTGAATTTTGCAAGTTGTATTAATAACAATCAATGTCAGTCAATTAAGGTAAACACTCAAAAAAGCTGCACAACAAACAGACAACCTACATAAAAAAAAATATATATATACATATTTGCCAAGTTCCTGGACTTAAATAACTCAACTTGTATCAAGGAACAGATCACATAGTATGCCAACCAAAAATATATACATATGTATATAGATAGAGACATGATATATAAATTATTTAAACATATTATGTATATTTGAAGAAGAAACAAATAATAGATTTAAAAAATATATATATAAACGTTAAAATATTTTTTTATATTTAAAACAAATTTAGAAATGGAACCTAAATTAATAGGTAAATTTTCTATACCAAAAAGACAGGCTTGAATATCTGATAAGTTATGACTAGGTAAAATTGTGGTAATACGCAATTGGACATGGATTTACATTATTAATATACATATATTTATTATATACTATATGTATATGTATGTATTTATATATGACAAAAAACTCAAGCAAAACGTCAGACTTGTAATACCTGCGAATCTAAAAGTAAATTAGCTTATCAAAAACAAAAACATTTTTCCACAATCTGTTAATATTCCAGCTAATTTTGGTGGAATAATAAAACAAAATACAAATTACTAAACAACAAAAGAAAACAAGTAAGAATGCTTGCAAGGAGATACCCTGTAACCAGCCACGAACCAAACGAAAATAAACTTGATCTAGTTCATAGGGACTCATGCAGGCGGAGAAATGGACGGACGGACAGGGCCAGTGATGTTAGTGATGTTAATCCGAAATGAACATCGATTTTTTACATTAGATAAAAAAATCGTGCTGATAATCTTATATAATATACCAATATGCGTCCTGTTAATGCATAGATTTCAATAGAATTAGGGTATACACAAAATAAAAACCGGTTAAATATGAAGCTCGTTGCTTCTTGGCCTGGCTCTTACCATTTTGTGTTATTGGGCCAATTGTATTCTCCGATGGTGTGCGTGGCCAGCGAATAACCGAAATTTGAATTCGGATGTCCGTACTTGATCAGCGGCTGTCGCTGCTCCAGATTGAAACACCAAGATGTGGCCAACAGGCCGACGAAGCCGAAGTACAACAGAAACACCCGACTGCATCCTAAGGCGAGGCCGATGCTGCGGCACGAATGCGCCGTGGAGGCTTCTAAATGCAGCTTTCTCATTACGATGCAGTTGTTTATGTTTGTTGTTATTGTTTTCTTTTCTTCCTCCTTTTTGCTGTTACGGTTCTAACACGTGCAATCACGGGCAAAAAGAAAGAGAACAACAACAGAGAGCGGCATGCAAGAAGCGCTTAACCTTCGGATAATGCGGCGACGTCAACGTCAAAGCCGACTGCGACTGCGACTGCGACTGCAGCGCTGCGCTCAACAGGTAGTTTGCGTTGTTGATGTTGTTGTTGTTTTCAGGTGCGTTTGGCCGCTTGCCAAATGTTGCTGTTGCTGTTGTTGTTATAATGCTGCTGCACTTGTTGTTGCTGTTTCACTTGACCTTTTTGCCGGTCGCTGCGCGATTTTTAAAAAGGGCGCGCAAAAAAGTTGATCGCATAAAAAAAACACTCGGAATTTAACTCTAAACATATATTACGCTAATATTAATTTGTTTGTTTTTTCCATATTGATATTTTCTGCTTTTCTTTTGCATAACACCAACCGATTATTTGCCTTTTATCACTTATCAACAAAAAAAAAAAAAACGAAAACTACAAAATATTTCACTAGATTTTTTTTAAGAGAACAACAACACGAAACATGCGCGCGCTCTTACACTCTACGTCCGCTCTCGACGTCAGCTCTGAAAATACTAGTTTCCCCCCATGTTTATTTTCTCTCATACAGCGCTTAACATAGCTCTTACAGAACAGTGCTGTCAATAACAGTATGATAACAGCTGTGCACTGTGGCGTTGCCAACTTGAGTGCGATGTATGGGCAACACGTGCGCGCGCGCACTTTTTGAGCTGCGCAACGAACATCGTTTTTTTTTGGCTCTGAATTAATCAATGAAATACCGTTGCGAATATTAGACGGACTTCGATGCAGTTCATGGAAATGCAGTATAATCAAAATCCAATAACTGTTAACGATAGCAAATGAAAAGTACTGAATATTAAGGAAAGTGTCAAAACCATAAAAAGCTAAGCAGATAAACGAAAAAACAAAGAGCAACAGCAGCCGAGACAACTGGCAAAGTTCGAGCCCCCAGAATCGATTATCAGTGAAGCTGTAAACATACGCAACCACCCCAGCACCCCCACAGGCAAAAAAATACAAATATAAACAGCTAAACATTTAAATAGAAACAGCAGCAGCCATGGCTTATGTGAGTTTTGTGTTTCGTTTTTGTGCCATTCGCATTAACGGTAAATGCTGAACTAACGTTTATTGCAGCGCTTAAAGGCCACCAAATGCCCCACGGACGAGCTGTCCCTGACGAACCGCGCCATCGTCAATGTGGGCGACTTTCCCGACGATGTCAAGTGAGCCCCCAGCTGAACCAACAACCCCTATTCGGATTCTTCATAATCTGTTTTGATATCTCTCAGGTATGCGGACATTTCGCCATCAGCGGGACAGCATTTCATATTTGCGCTGGAGAAGACTGTGGAGGTGCCCAGCGGCTATGTGGGATTCTCCCTGGTGCAGCGCAAATGGGCCATGCTCTCGATTAACCAGGAGCTGGAGGTGCGACCCTATCGTTTTGATGCCAATTCCGATGTCGTAACATCCGTTTCCTTTGAAACTGACTTTTTGCAAAAGAAGACGTAAGTAAAAGAAAAAGTGAGGTTATGTTGGGTAAAGTTTGGTTAGATAAGATCACAGTGGATTAAATGTATTTCCTAGATATATGTTTATGTAGTAAATGCATTTATATTTACTATAATAATATGAGCTCGCTATGTGACTTGTGTAAGTGCAGTTTTGTTA
This sequence comes from Drosophila micromelanica, assembly GCA_004143825.1. Lineage (NCBI taxonomy): Eukaryota > Metazoa > Arthropoda > Insecta > Diptera > Drosophilidae > Drosophila > Drosophila micromelanica. The sequence continues at coordinate 19,710 of SCDY01001472.1, forward strand.
ATAAAAGTGAGGTTAGACCGGATAAAGTTGGGTTAGATATGATCAAAGTAGATCAAATCGGGCTATAGTATTTACGAGATACTAATGTTTATATGTATTTACATAAGACAAAGTGAGTGTTTAATATAACTTTGTGTATGTCCAGTTTTTATAATAAAAGTGAGGTCAGTTTTCGTTTCGATCATAAGGAATAAAATTGTGCGTTCTAGTTCTAACTATAGATAAATTCAATGATTGTTTTATATTAAAAAAGTTGGTTTGTGAGTGTATACAGTTTTGATTTAAAAAAAAAAAGTGAGGTTAGGCTAACCTATATCAAAGTGGATATAATTTTATTAAACTATTACCTTAACAGATATTAATCTCAAAACGGATTTTTTGCCCAAAAGAAAACGTAAAATCGATAATTCCAAATGAATATGAATATTTATTTTTATTAAATAAAATGAGGTTAGGTAAGGAATATTGGCTAAAATTGGATACATTTAATATAAACTTGGTTTTCTATATATTTTGAATCATTGATCAGAGAGGAATAATAGAATAGATAGACAGATAGACAATTTCTTGGGCCCCAGGACCCCACTTATCTCTAATCTTGGCATTTGGGATAACACAATCCAATTAACTTAATTGCCCAAATTTAATTATTAGCGTCTCTCAGGAGCCCTATGACTCGGATCAGATGGCCAAGGAGTTCATCATGCAATTCGCTGGCATGGCCTTAACCGTAGGCCAGTCGCTGGTCTTCAATTTCAAGGACAAGAAACTGCTCGGCCTGGCCGTCAAATCGCTGGAGGCCATCGATCCGAAGAGCCTGGGCGAGGGCAAGGAGCCGGCGATGCGCTCGGTGCGCTTCGGCCGCATCCTGGGCAACACGGTGGTGCAGTTCGAGAAGGCCGAGAACAGCTCACTGAATCTGCAGGGCAAGTCCAAGGGGAAGATTGTGCGCCAGTCGATCATCAATCCGGACTGGGACTTTGGCAAAATGGGCATCGGCGGCCTGGACAATGAGTTCAATGCGATCTTTCGTCGTGCGTTCGCCTCGCGCGTCTTTCCCCCGGAGCTGGTCGAGCAGCTGGGCTGCAAGCACGTGAAGGGCATATTGCTTTATGGCCCGCCCGGCACCGGCAAGACATTGATGGCCCGCCAGATTGGCACCATGTTGAACGCCCGCGAGCCGAAGATCGTCAATGGGCCGCAGATTTTGGACAAATATGTGGGCGAATCGGAGGCGAATGTGCGTCGCCTGTTCGCCGATGCCGAGGAGGAGGAGAAGCGTCTGGGCCCGAACAGTGGCCTGCACATCATCATCTTCGATGAGATCGATGCCATTTGCAAGCAGCGCGGATCTGTAGCCGGCAACAGCGGTGTCCACGACACCGTCGTCAATCAGCTGCTGACCAAAATCGATGGTGTGGATCAGTTGAACAACATCCTGGTCATCGGCATGACCAATCGACGGGACATGATCGATGAGGCGCTGCTGCGTCCGGGCCGGCTCGAGGTCCAAATGGAGATCAGTTTGCCCAACGAGCAGGGCCGCGTCCAGATCCTGAACATACACACGAAACGCATGCGGGAATTCAAGAAGATCAACGACGATGTCGACTGCAAGGAGCTCGCCTCGCTCACCAAGAATTTCAGCGGTGCCGAGCTGGAGGGTCTGGTGCGTGCCGCCCAATCCAGCGCCATGAATCGCCTGATCAAGGCCGATGCCAAGGTCACCGTCGATCCGGAGGCCATGGAGAAGTTGAAGGTGTGCCGCGACGATTTCCTCCATTCGCTGGAGCATGACATTAAGGCAGCCTTCGGCACCGCCCAGGAGATCCTTGACAATATGCTCGCCCGGGGCGTGATCAACTGGGGCCAGCCGGTTAGCAATCTGCTCGAGGATGGGATGCTCTACGTGCAGCAGGCGAAGGCGGCCGAGTCCTGTGGCCTGGTGTCCGTGCTAATCTCCGGTGCGCCCAACTCGGGCAAAACGGCATTGGCCGCCCAATTGGCCAAAATGTCGGACTTCCCATTCGTGAAGGTCTGCTCGCCGGAGGACATGGTCGGCTACACCGAGTCCGCCAAATGTCTGATGATACGCAAGATTTTCGACGATGCCTATCGCTCAACGCTCAGCTGCATTGTCGTGGACAACGTGGAGCGTCTGCTGGACTATGGTTCCATCGGACCCCGTTACTCGAATCTAACGCTGCAGGCGCTCCTTGTGCTGCTCAAGAAACAGCCGCCAAAAGGACGCAAGCTTCTGATTCTGTGCACCACGAGCAGACGGTGAGTAGAGATGCCATCATCGGCTAACTGCGTCTAACCCCCTCCATCTAACCCCGTCTTCCACAGGGAAGTGCTCGAGGAAATGGAAATGCTGACTGCCTTCACCTCGGTGCTGCATGTGCCGAATCTATCCAGTCCGGAGCATGTGCTCGCCGTGCTCGAGCACACGGACATCTTTAGCAAGGGCGAAATCCAGGCCGTTGGCAAGAAGATGGCCGGAAAACGGTAAGATCAACGATAGAATGGGCATATCCCTTTAGGGTGAGAGAGAGTAAAATGATTGAATGGGCAAATCTTTTTAGGGTGAGAGAGAGTAAAAGAAATAGTGAGAAAGAGAGTAATTAAGAGTGAGAAAGAGTGTGTGAAAGCGAGTAAGAGAGAGAATGATAGACAGATAATGAGAGAGACAAAGTAAGAGGGAGACAGAATAAAACAGAAAGACTAACAGAACGAAAAATGAGATACTTCAGAGAGAGAGAGAGAGAGAGCGAAAGAGATTAAAAATGAGAAAGAGCTAGTGAGTGAGATGCACCTTAAAAGAAGAACACAGCTCTTCATATATAACCATTTACTGACACACACATAAAACTGAAAACACCAAAAGTTCTTACTTGAATTCATGAGAATCGCATAGAGGAGTCCAAATTGCCTTGCGAGACAATTAACATAAAGGCGCAAGGCGATATTTTATTGAATAACGGCTTTTAAAATTCAACACCATAATGATGCAAACGCTTTTCGTTTTCAACCGCAGCGTCTTCATTGGCATCAAACAATTGTTGGGCCTCATCGATATGGCGCGACAAACGGAACCCTCGCAGCGTGCCATCAAATTTTTATCCAAGATGGAGGAGGAAGGCGGCCTGGATATGGTTGCGCGTAAATAAATCGATACTCCAAAAGCCGAAGTCTAGCAATCTGTATGCGATCTCAATTATTAGCTTCTAAGTGAATACGTGAGAGCATTGTTATCATATATATATATATATATATATATATATATATATATATATATATATATATATTATCTATAAACTATAGTTATATACTCAAAATTAATGTCCCCATAACCGACATAAAAAACGCGTTAACTGCTTTGCATTGTTTGTTGGTCCAGTTTCCCAATTCCCAACCCAATTCCAAACAGTTCCTAACCTTAAATAAAAAATGAAAAAATCTTCGATGTTTCCGTAACACTTCCGGTGCTATCGATAAAAGCACGTTCGATCTGTATGCGACAAAATGTGAGACCTGTGACCTGATTTGGCATTGCGGCTGGTATAACAAAACAAAAACAAAAAAAAGATAACATAATCGTACACATATTAAAATATATATTATTACAATCAATACTAATCTCAACTACGAGAACGATACACGATAACGATAAACACCTATAAATAACATGCATTTGTAGCTGCATTATATTTGTTAGTTAACAAAAACAATTTGCCTTTAGTTTTGAAATTGGTTTTTTCTTGTCGTCTTGTTAATAATTGAAAATCTCGATCTTGTTAATCTTAAGAATTTTTCTCGAAATATAACACCAACAATTTTAATCAGAATAAATTAAAACGTTGTTTAGCTTGCAAAGAGTTTAACACAATTAATTAATAATTATAACGCAATATTGTTACTCGCCGATGTTATAAACTTAAATAAATAAAAGCAATCTTAAAATTAGAACTTTGTTATTTTTATTCTGGCATATTTCAAAGGAATTTGGGCCTGAGTTCTGTGAGGTTTTTTTTAATATAAGAAAAATATTTTTGTTTGCTAGTAAAACATTTGTGGATATATAATGTGAATTGTATATATAATATGGCAAATGCAATTTCATTTATTGGTCAAATACTAATAGACAAGTTGACAAAACACCAAAAATAAAAAAAAATATATATATATATCTTCTAAGAAAAATAAACTAGAAAATAAAATAGATATATAAGCCTACATTAGCATGCATACAAAACTAGTAATAAACTGTCCAAAAAGTCAATTCAAATAATGAATATATAGCGGCTGCGTAATATATATATATATATATATATATATATATATATATATATATATATATATATCTTATAGAGCTTGCTGTACTGGCACTTGTTGGTCTCGTGGCGGTTTCTTCACTAGATGACGGTGCGACTGTGGTTTAACGAAAGTTTTCCACGGCGTACGCGACGCTGCAGACGCTGTAAAATTGATATTCAGACACAATTTTAGCTTGGCTGTATATCTATGGCAGATCAGCGCACACACTTACCCGGTTGAAGACATCGCGCATGAGTCGATTGCTGCGACGACGACGCTCCTCGCGCTCGCGATTCTGTGCGGCCAGGACCTCGGGCAGACTCTCGCAGCGTTTGCTGGTCAGCGCCTTCATCTCCCTCGTAGAGAAAATGCGCACGCGTGCTGTTAATCAATGAAATATATAGATATAGATATATATATAAATATACAAAATTAAGTATGCATATGAGGGCTGCAAACCGAAACAATCAATAAAAAGAGGAAGAAAATAAAATGTTATCTTTTAAATAGATTGAAGACATGGCTTGAACCAAGCTTAATTTTCCGGTATTTTGCAGCCACATATGTATATAAATATAAATAGATATAGGGATATAAAATATGAAATCAAAAATAGTTAAGGATATAGATATAAAAATATATATACAAAGTTATGTGGGCATATTCAAATATAGTAAATAATTATGCAGAGTCTAGATAGATTTTATGCCCGAAGCACTGGACGCAGTGCATCCGATGGCTCACTTACAGGTAGCCGGCGGTGGCAGCTGCTGCAGCCGTCTGTCCAGCGTTTCCAAGCTGCTGTTCTCGATAAGCTGATCGAGTTCGCGTCGCCGCGCATTGCGCAGCAGCTGCATCTGATTCAGTATGGCCTTGCGCTGCTTGGACTGCGCACAGAAGAGCGGACGGGCACGCTGCAGATGATCCTGCAGGGAGAGCGACTCCGGCAGCATTTCGCTGGAATCGCCATTGGCGCTAAACTGAATGACGTACGCAATGCCGCGTGGTCGCACCTGCAGCATTTGCTGCCGCTGCTGTTGCTCCACCTCCAGATGCTGTCGCTGACGCTCACCGGAGCCGGTGCCGGTGCCGGAGCCGGAGCCGGCACCAGAGCGTGATCCCGATCCGGAACCCGAGGTTTGTTTCGCTTGACGGCGACGCAGCTGCAGCTGCTGGTGGCATGCAACATCGTCGTATTGATGCGTCGTTGTTGTTGTCGTTGTCGTCGCCTCGCACGCATTCACCATGCCCATGGGTATGGACATCTCCGAGCTGATGCACAGCATCGAAGATGTCGAGCTGGTTGCCGTGCAGCTGTTTTGCAAGCTTGCCGGTGCCGATGTTGCTGTTGTTTTTGTTTTCACTTTTGATTTTGCTGTTGCTGCTGTTGCTGCTGTTGCTGCTGCTGCTGTTGTTGTTGTTGTCGCTGTTGCCGTCTCCATGGCGTGCACGTAGCAAGGCGCCCCATGAGAATTGACCACATGGTAGTAGACGGCGCCCTCATCCAGGCAGCCATAGACATTTCCCATGGCCTGTGAGTACTGCATTTGCATATATTGATGCTGTTCCGGATGCTGTTGGCATTGGTGCTGTGCGCGAACGAGACGGAAATATGAATGGAAAGTGAGCGAGAGAGTTGAGTATTTTAAATGGAATGAGAAAAGGATAGAGGCATATAAATGGATAATTTACTTTAAATTTGGAAACTATATTTTTCAATAACAAACATTTAAATACTACACATTTATACGCCTCAATAGTAATATATTAAAAATAATAATAATTTTGGAAAGAGGTAGCTTTATCTTTGATTAAGCTTAACTACAGCTCCACAATTTATATAAAATATTCATATTTTTTGTAATAAATAATGTGTGTTATATATGAACATACACCATTCAAATACGCCACTTTAAAAAATTCAATTGTGTCTCGAATTGTTTGAACACGACTTGCAATATTCTATAAACTTCTGAATAAAAGAGAATTACGTTTGTATATCGTATATTAAAATGAAGCTCTTACCATGTAGCATGGAACATGCAGTGGCTGTTGTTGTTGATGCTGGCGATAGAGCAGCTGCTGTTGCTGCTGCTGCTGATGTTGCTGCAGCATGAAGAGCTGCTGCTGCTGCTCCAGGCGCTGCTGCTGCTGGTTCTGATAGTGGGCCATGAACTGGCGCTGACGCTGCTGGACAAAGGAGCAGACGCTCTCACTGCTGCCCGAATGGCTCGGCGCCGGCGTGGCAATTTTGCTGCGCTGCAGCTGCCTTTGCACAGGTGGCAGTGGCATTGGTGGAGCTGGTGGCAGAGGTGGTGCTGGTCCTGTTGGCAATGTTGCTGTTGATGCTGCACCTGCAAGGGGTGATGTTGCTGTGGTCACAGTTGGCGCTGGCGGCGCCGGACGTCGCACAACAACTGCCGGTTTCGGTGGCTGCATCGCCGGGCTGCCCTCCGCAGGCGGCGCCTCTGCATCCGGCGTAATAGCGACAGCCTTATCGACCCGTATATTTTTGAACATTGCAGGCGGCCGTGGCGGCGGCGGCGGCGGCGGCGGTGGAGGTGGCGGTGGGGGAGTTGTTGCCGACGGCAAGTCTTTGAAGTCTTTGGCAGCGCTGCTCAACAGATTTTGGAGCGTGCGCAGGCGCCGTATCTCCGTCTCGATATAGTTCAGCTGTGTGCGCCGCTCCGTGTCCAGACTGCTGCGCTGTTGACGCTTCTCCTCGTACTCGATCTCGCTCTGGGTCATCGGGTTCAGCCAGTCCTGCATGGCCGCCTGCTCGGCGGCATCGATGGTGGAGCCCGTCGACTTGGCCTGCCGATTGGTCTTTTGCGTGATCAGCTCATTGGAGGCGCCGCTGCTGGTGGAGGCATAGCTGCATGGCTGCGGCGATTGCGTGGGCGTCGCGATGCGAGTACGAGGCGCGGCCACAGGTACGGGAGCGCCAGCCGGAGCGGGAGCAGGTTCAGAAGGAGTTTCGGAAGCTTGCTCTACTTGGCCTGAGCTGGAGCTTTTGCTCCTGTCCTTATGCGTGGACGACGTTTGGCTCAGCGTCTCTGTAAGCAATTAGATAAAATATTAATATACTTATTATAATTGTAGGTCTCTAGGTCTCACCCCTTGTCTGGCTATCAATCACACTGGTGGGCGTCGCCGCCGGCTCCTTGTGCTGGCTGCCGGATTTGCTGCGCCTGGAGCTGCGTGTGGAGTCGGCGCGACTGCTGCAGCTGCTGCTGCCGACCAGATCGAGGCAGGCCAGCCGCTTGGCAATGTCGCGAATGAGCTGCTTCTTCTGGCTGTAGCTGAGGCTGCGCTTGCTCACCAGCGAGCAGAGCAGGTCAACGCCCAGATCCAGGTCGCATTTGCCCGGCGGACAAGCGGAGCTGGACGTGGAGGCACTGGAGGACTTGGCACGCAGTGTCGTTGGCTGTTGATTCTCCTTGTTGTGGAGCCGACTGCACAGCACCTGCTCCAGCTTGGCCGCATATTCGCGCTCCTGACGCTGCTGCTCCACGTGACGCAGCAGCTCCTCGGCGCTGAGCGTGTGCCGGCTGCTGCTGCGGCTGTTGCTGTGGCTGGTGCCGGCGGTGGAGGGGCGCGAGTTGTGATGGTAGTCAAAGCTGCTGACTGCAGAGGTGGCGCAGGATTCACGCCGTGAACTCTGGCTGGGCACAGGCGTCATCTGCGCCTGGCTGGACCTGCGGCTGCTGTTGACAAAGGTGCTGGAGGCCAGCGGAGGAGCCGGGGGCAACTGTTGCTGCTGCTGCTGCGACGGTTGCTGCTGCTGCTGCTGCTGCTGCTGCTGCTGTTGCTGCAATCTATTCAAATCGGATTCGGACTGATTTGGGCGTACGCCATCGACACGCTGCGTCGGCTGCATGGCCGCCTCCAGCACCGAGCGCTCCAGCGTGCTTATATTGCTGACGGAGGCGGCGCGCTCGCACCGATAACCCACATCCGCAGCGGGATCCCATTCGAGGCGCTTGTGCGATTTGAGCGCCGATTCCGGCGTTTGAGTTTTGCGCGTCTGCATCTGCGGCGTCGGCGTCTGTGTGCCCTTTGTGGGTGTGCGCAGATCCTCAACCGAGGCGGATATCGTGCGTCGATTGCTCGCCGTTTCCATCACAATCGGTATGTTCTTGACAGTGGCCTGCGACGTGCATTCGCTTCGATCTTTAATGCCAGCAGCTGCTGCGCGGGCAGCTGTTGCAACCCCCATGCTGGCGACGCTGCTGCCGACGCTGCTGCGACTCTGACTGCGACTGCGACTGTGACTGTGACTGTGGCAATGATGGTGGCCGTGGCCGTGGCCGTGGTTGTGCCTGTGACAGGCGGCAGCGTGCGCGCCGCCGCTGATGCTGCTGCTGGCTGGCGATGAGGATGAGAACGCCATGAAGCGTTCCAGTTCCATTTCGCGCTCGTTGGCCAGTTCTGCTAGGTATTCTCGGATTTTGGGCGTGATGCGCGATGTGTGCTGCACTTTGCGTTCATTGTGTGGCTTTTTATTGGTTACACTGCTATTGCTTGACATAGTTTACGGATACAATTTGGGCATTGCTTGTGCTTGGGCTTGTTTTTGAATTTCGAACTCTCCGATGACAAATGGTGATTGTAAAGTGTTTGCACACCAACGAAAAACATACAGTGTGTACACACTTGAGCTTATCGATAGACGATAATAGTTCAAACTAAAAACCGCTGATACTTGTAAAACCACACTTTAATACTAATCTTTTAATTAAATATAAAACGCACTTTCACTTGCAAATTAAATACGTTAGGTAATTGAAAAAAAGCCTGTTAGTTGTTTAGTCAAAAGTAAACCGAATATCGTTGATATTGCTAAACAAAAAATCAGAATTTGTATTTTTAATCGATTGAATTATTAATTTAAAACTAATTACATTCAGAGGTGGTTAATTTTTCGGACAAAAATCACGCCAAAGTTGGCAAGGACTTTACCTTATAAAGCTTTCAGATCCACAGCTCCGATATTTCAAACTCGCATAATAATAATGATAACAATAACAATAATGATTTAACTTCTAAATTGATTCTGCATCAAAATTTTTTACATATTTAAAAAAAAATGGTTTTTACTTTTTTTTTTTAATTTTATGTAACCCCTCTTATTCATTTTCAAAAAAAATGTTTTCAAAATTTAAAAATGCGAATTTTTATTTTTAATCGATAGTGGTGGTCACTATTAGCATAAAAAACAACAATAAAACTGATTCTGAGGGGTAAAATTGTTGGCCAAAAATCATGCCAAAATTCACAACAACTTTGACATGTAAAGCTCTCTAATCCATAGCTCCCATATTTCTAACTACCATAACTTTGTCAAAACCGAACCGATTTTCATGTTTGATGGCATTTTGGTCATGATTTGTCCTCTATATTGAATCTGCATTCAAAATATATGCATTATGAAAAATAAAATTTTTTTGAATTTTTGGATGAAAAAATCATGTACCCCCCCCCTCCTTTTAAATTTTCAAAAAAAATTTTTTATCAAAATTTAGATTTTCAAATTTATGTTTTTAATCGATTGCGGTTGTCATAATTAGTGAAAAAACAACATTAAAACCGATTTTGAGGGGGTCAAATTTTTGACCAAAAATCATGTCAAAATTCACAATTTTAACAAGTACAGTTTTCGGATCCATAGCTCCTATATTTCAAAGTCCCATAACTTTGTCAAAACTGAACCGATTTTCATGTTTGATGGCATTTTGGTCATGATTTTTCCTCTATATTGAATCTGCATTTAAAATATATGCATTATGAAAAATAAAATTTTTTTGAATTTTTGGATGAAAAAATCATGTACCCCCCCCCTTGTAAATTTTCAAAAAAATTTTTTTTTCAAAATTTAGATTTTCAAATTTATGTTTTTAATCGATTGCGGTTGTCATAATTAGTGAAAAAACAACATTAAACCCGATTTTGAGGGGGTCAAATTTTTTACCAAAAATCATGTAAAAATTCACAAAAATTTTGACAAGTTAAGTTTTCGGATCCATAGCGCCTATATTTCAAAATCCCATAACTTTGTCAAAACTGAACCGATTTTCATGTTTTATGGCTGTTTGGTCATGATTTTTCCTCTATATTAAATCTGCATTTAAAATATATGCATTATGAAAAATAAAATTTTTTGGAGTTTTTTTGGTAAAAAAAAGCATGTTTTGATCATGATTTGACCTCGAAATTGATTCTGCATCTAAAATAAGTAATAAGTAATTTTCTCGTTGCTTAATTTTTTTTTATATTGTTAAAAAAAAAAAAAACTATGTTGTATTTAAATATCTATCCGAACTTTATTTATATGCGTTTAACGTAGATTATTATTGTTGTTGGCCGATTTATTTAATGATCGCGCCACTATATCATGTACATAGTTACCAGAGGGGCAAGGGTAATTAAACATTGCCAGTACTTTTCTTTATATATATATAGACCGTTTTGCATATCGATAAATGCAAATGCTAATCGATTAGTTCTAATCGCTTGACCCACGAAATATGACCCCTTAACAATTAGGAGCGGGAAGTACACATATATATAGAGTACATATATATATATAAATATATGCCAAAGTTGGCATAAAACATACATATAACAATAGATTTGAACAAACAATATACACTTATTATCGATTTATGCTTTCGGTCGTACCCTTAGCATTAATTTCTTTTGATTTTTTGGATTCTATATTGCTAAATACAGACATCTAAAAGCACATGACGTGAATTTTAAATTCAATTTTAAAATTTTTAAATGCATTGATGTAACAATTTTTTTTTAAATATATGATTAGTTGTTTTGTTTGTGAGTTGTAGCTATTGTATGCATATAAATCCTGCCCTCGATTAATCGCAGGTGTGTGTGTGTTTTTTGGTGCTTGCTGAGACCGTTCTTACAGATCGTTGCTTGGTTTTCCTTTGGACTTTCATCCTATATGGCCACCGTTTTGACTATTATATCAATATCAAGATTCCATCACATCGTTGAGAAGAGAGAAAAAACACTGATTTATAGGAAATGACTAGGCTGACAAATCATCTACACTACAACAGAGCGGCGGGCTCAGCGCATCTGCAGCTGACGCTGCTGGCCGCGATCATAGAACAGCAGATAGGCGGGCACGCTGAGCACCTCATCGATGGACACCTCACGAACAATCGTATCCGAAGTATAGAACCAGCTGGGGGAAAAGAAGGGATCTGTTAGCATCAATCTCGCTAATCATCGAATTTGATCTTACCGATGCGCATTGCGCAGCGACCCGCGACGATAGGTCACAAAATGTCCGCTGTTTGCCTCGCCCGAATGCACCACGACAGCCAGCAGGCGATACAGATTCTTGGGAAACATCGCACCAAAGCCCTCGCCACCAGCGCCGCCGCCATTGTTCATCGGCAAGCTGGTGGAGTACAACGACATGGTCGAGCCCCATGGAGTGCCAGCCTGGTAGAAGTAAACGCAATCAATTAAAAAATTTACAATTTACAATGTGACATTCTAATTATTAACTAATTAACTAATCGAAAAAAATTCTATTTTTTTATTGCATTCTTTACCAAAACTACAAAAAAAAAATGGGGTTCGATCTTAAATGGGGTCAAGTTTGACAATTCTGTTCTCTAAAAATATGGGAGATATTTATAGATTATTGTTATATAGTCTTTGAACAATGTGTATCTAACGTAATTATATAATTATATATATGTTATCCAAATTGCAATACTGCAAAGAAAAAATGTTTTTAAGAAAAAAACGGACGGACTGGAAAAAGAATCATAAAGCATATTTTAAAACCACATCTGCAACAGGCACCGACCGGATCGGAACACAATATCGTATAGAGAAAATATCTATTCGATCTAAAAATAACGATTATTATTGCGTAAACACGTCAGTAAAATTATATAGTAATTGAATCGAGGAACGATCGATCTAAAAATGAATTTCTGTACTGTTATTGTTTAACAACAGTTTGAAAATAGAAATAGACTATACTGAATTATATACGACTATATTATTTAGCTGAATAAAGGCAAAAATATACAAAAATTATGATTTTATGAAAAGTTTTTCTAAAAGACTTTTTCACATATATATTCTACACAAAGTATTTCTAGCTCGATTTTCCTGTTCACTTTATCGCACTCACCTGGCTGTTGAGATGCGGCTGCACAAAGCTGTAGGGCGCCATGGAGAGGCTCTCGGGAAAGTGCACGTAATCCTGGCGCTTGCACACCTGCCCAGTGGGCAGCCAGACGGTGCGGGCAATATGTATGCAGAGGCAGGCCGGCAGCTTGGCGAAGGTGACAGATTTGGTGTGCATGGTTGTCTCGTTGCACGAATCGCATTTGACATCGCTCAGATCCTCGGAGGTGATGTACTCGCTCAGTAAATGGCCCAAACTTAAGCCGGAACGCCGCTGGGCGGGCAGATTGAGGGTGACGCTATCAAATTTATCGTAGCGCACCGCCGATTTGGAGCCGCAGCCGTTGCAGACAATTTGGGCGCCCATAGCGCCTTGAAACGGATGCGCCACCTGGCTGGGCATCATGCTCGACCAGATCGAGACACGTCCGGGGCCGCGATTAAGCCGCTCCAGCGAACGGCACGAGCTGGACACGCGCCGATTGAGACCATCGCTCTGAGATTGCAGCTGCTGCTGTTGGGTCTGGCGTGGACGCGACAATCGCTCGCCGCCCAAAACTGGAGAGGCGTTCGGCGGCTGCGTTTGCGACTCCACAAACTCCATGGCGGCTAGCGCCGATTGATAGCCGAACGGCGAATGGGCGAGAAACGAGGAGGGGCCACCGCCGGGCGTCATTGCCTCAATCGTTTCCCGTTCGCACACCGAGGCGGGTGAGTCGGGCGTATGCGCTTCGGAGCGCACCAGGCGCTGCAGGCTCGTCGACTCATCGTACTCCATGTTTAGGAAATCCGTGAGCATCGCACTCGACGGCCGATTCGGCTGATCACCAATGCGCTGGCCAACACCAACGGCCGACGGATTGCACATACGATATCCGGGGGGCGGGACATACGCAGCAGCGATCCCATCGCCGGTATCGCTGCCATTGCCGAGCTCGTGGTTCGTCGAGTTTGGCAGCAGGGCATCCGACAGACAGCCCAATTGCTGGGGCCGCGTTGCCTCCTCCTCCAGCGACGAGAGCAGCACATGGAACAGCTCGTGGGCATCGTGCTCCTCCTGCGGTATGACCCAACCCAGCGTGTTCAGTGCGCGCAGCACGGCGCCCGGTGAATGCGGATCGCCGCGCAGCGTCGCATGCGTGCCGTTCACCACCTCCAAGGTGCTCAGCATGGAGCTGATGAGGCTCTTGCGATCGGGCGTGGCCCCATTGTACAGCTGCAGCCAAGCGATGAACTGTGGACAGGCAGCCAGCGCCTGTAGTAGCGTATTCAGGAAGCATGTCCGTCCGAAATTGTGCAATCCGGCGATTTGGCCGCGACGCTGACGCAAACGTGAGCCTGCAGGATTGGCCAATCAGTCAATTAGCCAGTACTTTTTTCAGCGTGTTTCGATCAGTGAGTGACCTACCTGATGGACCCCAGAAGACGAATGCGCCGACAACAGCGGCGACCGTAACGCCGGCGGCCATCAATATCTTTTCGCTTTCCATGTCGTAAGTTTATGGCGGGTAGGCTGGGCCGAGTTCGGGATAGCGGGGGGAGGAGCGGGTGGGCACACACACACAGAGAACACTCTGACTACAACATCGATTGGCATTAACGACGTACACTACACTTGTCGAGTGCGTAAGGTACTCCTCTTGTGTTTGAGTGCGTGTGTCTGTCTCTTTGTTAGAACAGTGGTTGTTTTTATTTTACAAAATTCAACATTAGCCTGAAGGAGAAAAAAAAAACCTAAAATTCTGCTATACTACTGAGTCTGTCTGATGTCTGATATTTAGTGGCTGGCGTTGCCACCCATCCGAGGCACAGCGGAGTTGTGTCTTTTGGTTCACAATAAATTCGATTGAACAACGGTTCAGTAATATGATCTACTGAACTAAATCAATGAAAAGTGAACGAAAGTATTAATATTTGTCAGTTATTTACCTTTACAGTTGTTCATGCATTCAGTTATTTGGTCTATTGGCCCAAACAACTAAAAAAAAATAAAACTATTTGCATTGTTCTTGACCAACTGAACGGGGTGAATAAATAAACATGAACCTTGGCATCAAATTGAACTGCAGTTCATCGCTTTAGCACACAGGCTGCCAGACAGTTTATGTTGTTTTCTTATACGCTTTTAGCGCTGTGGCAACGCCAAATGGATGAGCTCAGTATGCTGAAACATACTGCAAACAAATCAAGCAAGTATTAATTATTAATAATAAATGCTACAAAACAAAAGAATTCGGTGTGTAACGAAATCAGTTTCCAAGTGAGGTGTTTTATTTTTCTTTTTAAGTAACCATTAACTGCAAATAGAAAATACTTTGCTAGTTTCGCAGTAAGTTTTTGCCTAATAATTTCGCGGAAGTGTCATAGAGCTGCATATCCGCCCTTATTCTCGAATGTTGTGGAACATATGCGAACAGCAACAGCAACAACAACACAACAGTAAGCGAGCACAACAAACAAAGGTGGCCTGCGTTAGTTCAAATTAAAATCGTACATTCATAACAATATTACTCACATTACAATTTGGACGTCGTTGCGCGCGTAGCGTATTCGGGCAGAATAAAATGCTTTATAAATTGTGAAAAACGTATAAAAACGAGAAACAATTAGAATATATTTCAAACAGCTTTAAATTAAATGTGCAAGTGTTTCAGTTAAAAAGCAAATCAATTTTTTTTTACAAAATTAGTTTCTACTATTTGGTGGTAAGTCTAATTGGTTCAAACGCTAATTTCGTATCAGTGTTTTTTTTTCAAATTGTTGCAATTACAGTGGCATCTGCCCCCAACCCATTCAACCACCCAATCGCGCCGTCCTTGTGTCCATTTCACAATACCCATACACATACATACGCACACACACACACACACACACACACACACACACACACACACACACATGGACACTGCATGCAGAGAGCTGCGCTGCTGCGCAATATTCGAAAATTTTCTTTTCTGTTTTCATAGGCTGCTTTATTAGCGCCTCTTTGTTTATGTTGTGCAATTCGTTCGCTCTGCTTGTTGTTTTTTATTTTGTGAGTTTATTTTGGAAACTGTGTCAGCGTCTCAAATTCAAATTGCAACATTTTATTTTCTTTTTTTTTAAATATATATTTTAATCTGGGCTAGATATTTTTGCTGCTTTTCCCCTCTTTTTTTACTGACTGTGTGTGCTCAGTGGTTGCTTGTATCTGTAACTGTTGTTTTGCTGTTTTCTTTGTCTCGCACACAGACACAAACACATTTAACGGTTATTGAGATGCATTTGTTTTAACGACGCATTTTGACAGCTTTAAACGCAGCTGACCCTGAACTGCGCTTTAAAGAAAACGAAAAAAAAGCTCGTTGCTTCCTAAGTAAACACGGAAACGAGACGCAATTGCAGCTAATAAGGAGAAACACGCTTCATTCCATATTTGCAGAAAACCAGTTGCGCGACCAACAACACCAACAAGAGCAAAACACTGGAACAAAGAACCCAATTAGCAACGTTCCAATTGGAAGAGTAAAAAATTTCCAGTAAAGAACCTCAAATCAAAAGAAAGCAAAACAAATATGGACGCCAAGGAGAACAATAAACAACAGCAACAACAACAACAGGCGCAGCCACAGCGGAATCCGGATAATGAGCTGCGCTTGCGCACGAGCAGCGAAAGCTCAACGGATAGCATGATGCGCTTTGTGATGCCCAGCCTGGATGGCAGTCCACCGAAGGTGGTCACCATGGATGAGGTGTCCAGCATGTTTAAGAATCTCAAGAACATGGAGCTGGCCCATGAGATAGCACTTAATCCGGAATTTAAATTGCAGCCATACCAGCCGCCTACAGACAGGTGAGTCATCCATCTCCCTTTCCCTTTCTCTCGCTCTCGCTCTCGCTCACTCACACACTCTTCGCGCAGTCTTGAGGGTCGCATGAAGACCATGGTGCACAAGGCCTTTTGGGATATGCTGCGCGAGCAACTGGAACGCGATCCGCCCTCCTATGACCAGGCCATACGTCTGCTGGGCGAGATCAAGGAGGATTTTCCGCAGCTCCTATCGCCGAATAATGCACACGCCATGGTGCGCATCAATGCCGCACTGGATGAGACGCTCATCCGCCAGCAGGCGGAACGCGGCACCTTGGACTTCAGGTCGTACGCCAATTTCGTTATCAATCTGTTGGCCAGCATGTGCGCTCCGGCGCGCGACGAGACGGTCGCCAAGTTGCGCGAAATCGACGATGTTGTCGACACGTTTCGTGGCATCTTTGAGACCATGTCCCTGTTGAAGCTGGATATGGCCAACTTTTTGGTGTCCGTGGCACGCAACGATATCGCCCTCAATTCCGTGGAATATGAGAAGGAGAAGTTTAGCACATATTTGCGCGAATTCCACGGAACTGGTGCGTATACCCCATTGCCAGCTCCATAACATATATTTTATATAATTGATCCGTAACAAAGGCCGACTCGATATAGCCAAGTTTAAAAATGAAAAACACTTTCTTTTAAAAGATTTCTTAACAACAGCACCAGGCGACTATATCATATAGCTATCAAGAGTTTTGTCCGGAAATTGGCTTTTTGTATGAAAGCATTTTTTGTTTTAAAGATATTTTAAGCTAACTTTCAAAGGAAAAAACTTGGCAATATCGGCTCCAATTTATAATAAATTAGGTTTCTTTTTTTTTTGTTGTATGTTTTAAAGATTCTTAGATATGTCCAACAAATCGGTTCATATTTAAATACTATCTGAATCAACAGAAAAATTAACTAAACTAAAAGACGAACCATGAACAAAAAGACCAACCTTATGAAAATCGGTTGTCTTGGCAAAGTTACGTCTAGGGAAAGTTGAGACCTATCCTCATATTGGAACATTAGGGTATATATACCAAAAATTTGTACATGAATTTGGACCAAAAATTTCATTTTTAAACTGAAATGCAGAATTCATCTAGACACCGAACCATGAACAAAAAGACCATCCTTTTGAAAATCGGTTGAGTCTTGGCAAAGTTACGGCTGGGGAAAGTTGAGACCTATCCTTATATGGAAAATTTAGTTGGTGATTTCCAATCAAATTTTTTTAATACTCATTAAGTGCAGAGAGGGAGTCGGGAGGTCCCAACTAAAGCTCTAGATCTATCTTACTTGTTAATATAATTTTTTGTTCAAACACATTTTTGAAAATCTCATAAAAAGTGGCCAGAAAAATTTATTATATTTGATATATATGCGATTATTTTCATTATTTGTAACTTTTTGTATGACAAAAACCAAATAGGACTTTCAGAAGTTAAAGTCACCTCTGGAACCGAAGTGGTGAATCCTCAAGCTCCCTTAGGAATTATCGATCAAATAATAAGTTTATGTAAGATACAAAAATATATCGTACATCTGCTAGGGTATTTACACTTTAATACTACAAAAAATAAAAAAAAAAAAAACAAAATTAAATAAAATAAAATGAATAACTATAAAATTTTTGCAGCTGGCTTTCCGTCCACTGAGGATTGGTTGCAGCGCAATCGCGTCGGCTGCAACAGCCACGAGGACATCATCTACAATGCGTTCGTGCAGCTGTTGAACTATCCGACGGACAAGGAGTTTCCGGAGCTATTGCGCATCGACAAGGAACGCTTTGCGGGCCTCAGCTGGCGTGGCCAGCGGCTGATCCTGTGCGCATCGCTGATCTCCATAGCACAGGGTGTGCCAGTGATATCGCAGCGTCGCGAGAATCGCATCAAGCTGGCCCGCCAGCTGGACATACTCGTGCAGGACATGAAACAGGAAGAGTAAGTCCAAAAGACATCACACTTGTGCCTTATTTATACTCTGTTAACAAAGTGTAAAAAGGGCATATTGCGATTATATTTGTAGTGAACCAAAAATATATATGTATTTGTTTCGTGGTCAAGATATATATATATATATATATATATATATATATATATATATATATATATATATATAATATAGAATAAGATAAGAATTGCCCGTTTTTTGCTTTTGATATTGATTGAGATACTTATTTATCTTCTTTTTTTTCAATTTAGCGAATTAAGCGCTGGCATCGAAAGCTGCTATGAACAGATACGCGCATTTATTAACAAATCGCTGGCCAACGAGCAACTGCCTCCGCTAAGCGAGACGCAGCAATCCCAGCTGCAGAGCCAAGTGCTCCAGCTGCCCAACAAGTCATCCCCTGTGCGCCAGCTAATGGGTAAAATCAAATTTAAAAAACAAAAAAAACAATGTTAAATATATATCTAATCAATATTTTTGAACTGCAGCCAATCGCTTGGATGGATTTGTGCGCGTCGCGTTGCGCGCCAATGGCAATATACCGCCGCCGCCCGCTGGCTTTGCTGATTTCGAGGAGGAGCTGGTTGCATTTATTGCCTCGTTCCGGCGGCTCGTCTCCTACAATCATGCCGTTTTCGGGGAATACTTTATCCAGCTGCTAAACAAAAAGCAGCCCGTTGCCGAGGCCGGCGGCAGCAGCAACCTGAACAGCCTGGCAGCTAGCCTGGCCTAAACGGGTCGGGCCCACAGCCGAAAGAGAGATTGAGAGACGCAGCGAATATGTCTGCTTGGGTTCAAGCGTTGGAAGCGCAAAGCACATCAAAATGTTGTTAGTTAAACTAGCGTTTAAACAAAATTTTCTTTTTTTTTTTGTACGGTTGCCAACAGAAACGAAAAGAAGAAGAACAATTACCCAAATTTAGCTGAAACCACTCGCAACAACTCGCATCACGAATAACGAACTCTGAATCTGATGTAGTTAATTTTGTTGTGTGTTTCAGATCCTTAACGCTATTTACATATATACAAAAGCATACGCTAGCTAATAGCCAAATGAATGCATGAAAATTTGGGTGCGCTTAGCCAAGTGATAAACAGAATTCAAAATGTATACCCAAGCCCCCCCCCCCCCACCCCCAAAAAAAAAAACAAAAAAAAACACAAAAAACACACAACAAAATTAACTACATCAGATTCAGAGTTCGTTATTCGTGATGCGAGTTGTTGCGAGTGGTTTCAGCTAAATTTGGGTAATTGTTCTTCT
>SCDY01001473.1:0-28352 GCA_004143825.1 Drosophila micromelanica
TACTTATTTAGTGCCGAGAGTTTGTGTGTATGTGTTAAATGCTGGGTTCAGGGTATCTCCTAGTCGGGAGGTCCCGACTAGAGCAATCTTACTTGTTGAAGCTGTTTTTACACTGTG
Source organism: Drosophila micromelanica (assembly GCA_004143825.1). Lineage (NCBI taxonomy): Eukaryota > Metazoa > Arthropoda > Insecta > Diptera > Drosophilidae > Drosophila > Drosophila micromelanica. The sequence goes on from SCDY01001473.1 coordinate 118, forward strand.
AAGGGTATTCCACAGTTTATAAGCTAGGTATGAAAGTAGATAACTGGTCACCACCTTTAAAGATCGGTACAATATATTGGACATCTACAGCTCTCGGACCCATAGATGTTACATTTCAATCGCCCACAGTTTTAAAACAAGTCACCCCCCGCATCGCACCAACTACAAAATACTGACAATTTTCAAAATTACAATAATAATTACGAACGTGAACGAGTACAACGCAGTCGATAATGCCCGACTGAGCGTTTTTATTTGTTTTTATTTGTAACTGGGTGTCAGTCGCATATAAAATTGATTAACACGTATTTTTTCATACTTTACACCCATTGGGAATGGATGAAATTGGGTATAATAGTATTTTATAAAAATGTAAAAAAAGTCTCAATAGAATGGATTACAATATGCAATTTAGGTTTTCTGATCCTATTCTGTTTATTTGTACTCGTATAACATAAACATTTAATGCATATTTTCGTTATTTGATGCATCCGTCTTATTTATCAGAATTGAGTGACATTTTAAAGTTCTAATAATCCACAGGCTCTACGGTATATACACGGGCACCCTCGATAAGCGCAATTTTAACTATTTAGATTGCTTTATTAAATTCAATTTATTTTTATGAATCACATTTTCAATTGGATGATGAATAGCTCTCAAAGGAAGCCCTAAATTTCAAAATATATATGCTGTGATAAGTCGAGTTCATTAGGGTCAAAATACAAATAATGAATTCACTTGTGACATTCAAAAAAAAAAGAATGCATTAAAATATTTAATTATTTATTAATTCTAGAAAAGTCTGGCCTACTAAAATTTTTGATCACATATTTTTCACAAAATAAAAAAATTTTAATGCATTGCTAACAATTTTCTGTAATAACATTAACATAATTTGTTCTTTTTTATTTATTTGCAAAAAATTCATTTCTTTTTTTTTTGTACTTGCGTACATTTACTATTAAAATTAAGCGTAATTAAAACACAGCCCCCAAGGCCATAAAGGACAGGGAAGAAACAGTTGGACTGGCAGGCTGGAAATTGTGCCACATGCCCGGGCAGGCGAGGGACCGAAACGCATAAACCTAGTGTTATGGCATAATCACTATACACTCACACACATACCACGACCGTGCACACACACACACATGCTGACCAACGGTTAACAAATGAGTGCCGTAACATATGTAGCAGATTAGCAGGAAGCTCTCGCAGTTTGCCCCGCTGCTTGTGCTTGTGGGTGCCTCCTTTGAGGAAGTCGCCTCGGTGAACGCTGGCAATGACAACAGCTTCGATGCATCGCCATAGCTATAGAGAGTATTGCATAATTTACAAACCCACCCAAGCACATGTACTCAATACACAGAGCAGGTTCAGAACCTGCTCCGGTTGCTGCTCGACTGCTCGACAAAGTGGACATCATTTGCAAGTGAACCACAGCTGCCCTCAGTAGCTCTAACTGCTGTTGTATCGTATCTGGTCATGAACAGAGCCAGGCACAGGATCAGGAGCAGGGCTAATCCTTGCAACGATGATAAATTGTTAAAGTCCGCAGTCAGACGGCTGTTAAACTTGCCGGGCTGGCCAAAAGGCGGACAACTGCTATGAAAACTCTCTCATTAAATTAAATTAGCGCTTGCTTTTAATTAAAAGCGTACAATGCATCATTAAAAAATAGTTTGCGCCTGCTAATTTTTAGCTGGCGATTTACATAATTCAATTAAAATTTAGTTACAAAACGGACGCACATTTTGGCTACATTGTCAAAGGGAAGGACGCGACGGGAAGGGAAGGAGAAGGGAAGGGAGAGACCGAAGTAGCAATGTGCTTTATTTTGACGACTCTTTGCTCACTTACCCATGCAAATGATGCAAGTGCTGCGAAGAGTGGGGCGTTGGGGGGCTGGTGGGTTAGGGGCTGGGTGGTGTAAAGGGGAAGAGCCGATTGTGGCAGTTGGCTTTGTTTGTTGAAGCAGCAAAAATAAATAGCGCAAAAAGTGCAAATGACAACAGTTTTCAGGAAAACAGCGAGAAAATGGGAGGAGAACGAGAGAAAGGAGTTAGAGCAAATAGGGAGCGAAAGAGAAAGTTGGCATTTTAGCACGCAATTTCAGACAGTTTAATGTTGCTCCACACAATTTATTTGCAGTCCTATTAACGTGTGTGCGGAAAAGTGAGTTAAAGGGCTGAATCGAAACAACAGAAATTTCGAATGGTAGAAAATCGACAAACCTTAAAATTTAAGTCTGAAATCCAAAATAGTATAAAAAGGAGCGTAACCATATAAATCTGATTAGATCAATAATTTAGAGGAGATTAATGCTATTTGAACATTTCATTAATTATAATTTATTATTATTATAATTATTGTTTGTAATATTATAATTATTTATAAATATATTTTGATCATATATTGGGTACATAATAAGACAACCCAATAAAGTTGCTCTGCTCTTGTCTGATAATTAACTCGGCAATTATATAGTGTCTTTAGCAAAAAAACAAACATATGCAAAGTTATATCACCATATCATTAAAATAGATGGACCTAGTTCTATCAGGTTAGCTTGTCGACATGATCAAGAATATGTTAACCTTATGGCATCATATACATATGTTGCCTTCAATGCGTTACACAAAAATAAATGTCCTCCACAAGGAAATACAAAAAACCTACTAGTATATTTAATGAGTTTCTCGCTTCATGACACTTGGATCTGTAACAACAAATAGCTGGCCGCAAGTCCGGGGCCCAGTTCCAGCCTGGCAGCCAACACATCGAAATAGGTATGGGATATCGTGTAGGGATAACGACTACTATCCTCTACTACACGGTAATGACGTGGGCTTATCTTTCAGACCCAATCTGCACAGCTCGCCGCACCCAATTGTCTGTCTGGTGCGGGGGGAAAACATGCAGGCTTGCGACACAATTTACACTACATTGACAATCAAAATACAAGGGCCAAGTGTAGCAAGCAACAACGCACTCAATTATTTTTATTGTCTTACACACGCTCAGCAAATTTGGCAGCATTAACAGTGTGTGGGGGATGTAGACCCACACGCCCCCACGCCCCCACGCCCACAGGCCCACAGCCCGCCCGCAGTACATTGTTGATGCCAATCAATCAGTGAAATGGTCGGTCCCAAAAAACTTTTGCCCGAAAAATACGTTTTAATGGATTTCTTGTTGCCACACAATTGAACAAAATTTCATTACATCAGCGGCTGGTGGCCAAAAGGCAGCAACAATAACGACAGCAACAAAAACAGCAACAAAAGCGACAAAAACGATAACAAGGGCAACAGAAACTTGAACTCAACTTTTCGTGGCACACAATTCAGGTTAAAGTGAAAATCAAATGGAAACGCGTATTCGAATGCTGCGTACGAATGTTCAATAATATTTGACTATTCGCTGCTAATGCTAGGATATGTCCCAAATATGGAAAGGCGTCCCAAGGAGCTGTCTGTGTGTTGAAGCTGAAGTGAAAGTTGACAATGCGACGTCAGCGTAAAAGGTTCGTTTCAAGCTCACGTAGCAGAGGACACATATATTGCTGATGCTGCTGCTGCTGCTGATGCTGATGGTGCTGCTAAAAATGACAAATGACAGGCACAATGCGAAAGGTGGCAACAACACACATAAATAATATATTGAGCCCGCCACTTGCAGCCAGCCCTCGAATACATAAAATTAAATTGTTGTAGTTGTTATTGTAAAAAGTTAGTCTCTGGGCGAGAGCTGGGCCGCTTTTTCACACACAGTTGGCTATTTTTTGAAGTAACACAGAAACTTGTAGTTTTCGCTTGTTTTCAGAGAGCGAGAGCTCTCACAATTAATTGGCAAATAGTTAGACAACATTAGCAGAGAATGTGACTCACATATTTACATTGCAGAGATATTTGAAACTTCAGTAAAAATTAATTAAGGCTGCTTGAACTTTTGTCTTGAGTTACCGTCATGTGGCTCCCTGAGTAGTTTTTGCTGTAGATTCCTTTGGTGGCCTCTGCCAACTAATTGTGAAATTAATGGCAAGGCTAGCTTAACTTAAACAATGGCCAAAGCAAACGGCAATCGAGGCAAACTCACGCCCACGCAGACACCTAAGACTGAGTGCTTGTCCAATGGGAAACGAAGTTTGAATCAAGTCGCGAAACTTGCCAAATGGCAATTAGCATTGAAAGTTGAATCACCAAGAGAGCACAAAACAATTGTGTGCAAAACTGAATGTATATTTTATATTTACCCCAGCTAACTGTGACCAAATTTGGTTGAAGAACCTTAAAACAAAATTGACACATTTAAAGTATAAATATATAAAGCTAATTAATGAAAAATTTTTTCATAATGGGAATATAGTTAGTTTTATATTAAAAACAAGAATTTGTAAATAACCAGGGCTTTCAATCCGTTTAAAATAGTTCATTTTTCATCAGAATGGTCAAAATAAAATAGTCGAAAAAGGTTTTTTTTATTTTTTGGTATGGTTTAAATAATACCAATACTGAACTACTATATAATAAAGCCTTGATATGAATATTCAAATATGATTTTTCTGTAAAAACTCAGTTAACGATAGATATATAATGCACATGTTACATAGGTCTGCAAGATTATTTAATCTTCAGAATGATGAATTTTTCATTTACTTCCCAGTTTATTAATCAGTCAAATAAGGCAATTTATTTTTAAGAACAGCAATATTTTAAAAACTCTGCCTTGCTAATGATGCTGTCAGCAATCTTAACTTTAACTTAATTGACTAATTTTGGATACCAAGGCAGGAGCCCAATTAAAAGAAATTCAATGCGCTGTAAAGAAGAAATTTGTTAAATTTATAATGACAACAAAGATGACGAAAACAGTGGCAGATTGTGGGTGTATTGTGTGTGTATTATGTGTTAGTATGTGAGTGCCCTCTGCCATGGTCCAGCTAGTAAGTTCTTAGAACAAAGCGCTGCAGCCTGCAGAAACTGATTACAAATGGCAAGCAACGTGGCGACAGCAATGCCATAGACCGAGACTGGGACTGGGACTGAGACAGGACAACAACAGGAGTTGCGCGTAGAGGAAGTGCGCCTTATGCCATGAGCACTAATTACGCTTGGCGCACAAATATCAACGGCAGTGGGAAGAGTGCCGAGGGCAGACGCAGTGGCTAAGGTGGAGAGTCTGTAGAAATGGCAACTGTGGCGACATTCACAGCGACTACAGCAACGGAAGCTGCCGCAGACTTGACTTGGCCAACAAAACAACAATGCTGCATCAGCATCAGCAGCAACAGCAACAAAAAAAATCAAATGCAGCTTTAAAAAACAAACTTATTCACACACACAAAACATGATTAAAGAATTTGCCTTGCTACGAATTTGCTTTCCTTGCCAATTTCTGTGCTGTTCTACAAGCCGGAAACCATAAAAAAGCAATTCGTTATTAAAACTGCAATACAGAGAGAAGACAAAACTGAGGAAGTGTAAGAAAATGCGTTTTTTCCTATGTAGAAGAATGCATGTTCTTTCAAAGATATTGTTTTTATTTTACAATTTGTATATATGTGGTCCATCTAATTTAAAAAATGAAAATCGGTAATGTTTTTTTTTTTGCAAAAAGGTATTAATTAATAATCGTCTATATATGGAGTTTACAATATTAATGTTAATAAACATTAAAAAAAAATAATTTTGGCATATTTAGTAGATACAGAGATGTGGATTATACTCAGATGATAAACATCTAATAAGCTTTAATTTATTTATCAATATTCTGGGGCACATCTAACAAGTGGACTAAAGTATCCGTTTATGTGAGGTATGAAAACGTTGGTAAAATATAAAGCGTAGAGCGTAGCCGTACAATGCATATTGATAATGCACACAACAGCCATAAGTAACTGGCGTCCTGGCAAACGTGACCGAAGGAATAACCTGCACACACACACAAACATACGTAGCAACCGCAATCACCAACGGACAAGGAGCGAGCGAGAGAGCAGAGCAAATGACATGCAAATAAATGAGAACAAAAGGATAAACGAATGGCAGAAGCCCAGAACAAGAACCCGACCCGCGACTCGAACCCGAACCCGGACCCGGACCCGGACCCGGGCCCAATTCCTGTCCCAGATCCATTCCCTGCCACTGGATTGCAGCTACCCAGGCGGCAGTGGCAAACGAGCCGCATAATTTTTGCTGGCTGCACTTTGCGGCGGGCAAGCAAAGGCAGGCGCCCGGACGCACTGCTCGGACGCCCAGCTCCTGCTTTAATGAACTATGAAGCGACCAAATGAATGGCATATTAATAAGATGTCGGCTTTCAGTGCCATTGCTGCATTGCATTGATATCTGAAGATAAATCAAGGTAGTTGGGGCAATTTGTAAGTCGGATGTGAATGCGTTTGTGTGTGTGGTAAGTAGGCTATGCAATCCTCTTCTCTTCTTTCTTTTTATGTGTTTTGTTGCTTCTGCTGCTCCATATGCATAATTAAATAGCTAGACAAAAAGCATAAATAACAGAAAAGCTTGGCCTGTTAGCAGAAGAATACGTTACAGGACAGGACCTTAGGCTCATATGCTTTTCAGCACTTTTGCTCTCTTTGTTTCCCTCATGTCCTGTGCTGATTAATGCTTGTTTGTTTGCCAGAGCCGTGTATCCACTAATGGAATTCACATGTTGCGACATGACTGATTATGTACACATTAGTCGACTGATTTGCAATTCCTACTGTGTGTCAGTATATATATATATATATATATTAGTATATATTTATAAACGTGTCGTGTCCTTCGCGCCATCACCTCAAACTTGTCGCCAAGGCACAACTTTTCACTACTCTAATGTCCTAGAAAACAATGTCAGCCGTTTTGTAACCTTAGCACAACATGTGTACGTATGTGTGCGGGTGTGTGTGTGTGTGTGTGTTGCACGTGTTCTATACCATTCTGCGAAGGACTTGGCCTGACTAAGCGTATTACCGAGACTACTACGTGCCGAGCTGCGCTAATTGCCAGCCGCTTTGTACTGCTCGACCTGCTAAGACAATTTTGCGTACTTGATAATTTACTTAGGCAAAGGATGTAATTATGGTGGCACATTTTTAAATATTTTAATTGGCATGAAACCTACATTTTTAAATTTAAATTACTAAAACAAACATCAAAGTATTGTGTTAATTTAATTTACCAGACATCGCATTGAATTGACTGGTATATTTATTTTCTTAACATATTACCAATAATGTGCCTACATTTTTACTAGCAATATTTAACTCAATTGCTTTAAAAGTTCTTTAAACTTTTATTATCATTAAATTTGTGTGTCATATGGCTTTATTCCAGCAATATACTCATATTTTGAATTGCTGCTGTGTGCGCACATTTGTGTTTTAAGTTTAGCACCAAATATAAAGCTATACAAAGCGTGACTTTAGTTGGCTCTGGTGTCATTTCTGGCTTAATTGAGCATGTAACAAGTGAAGCTTTTGCTTTTAGCAACACACACATACGCACCGTATGCCGCTGGCTATGCAAACATTACCGGATAGCAACCCGGGCAGTTGGCAACTGGCAACTGGCAACTGGCAGCTGGCAGCTCTTGACTCGGTTTGCACGCACATCCTGCCACCCATTGGCTGCATTTGCCAAAAACATGTGCGCCTCGGTATATGTTTTGTCTGAGTTTATGTTTGCTGCCAACATATCAGCTGCAGGCTCCCCCTCCACACATGGCGAACACATTTGGTTGCAAGTGCAACAAAGTGCCCAACTACATAAACGGCTAATTGCAAGCCAAAATTATGGCTTACGGGGTGTCAATGTCTATTCCAGCTTCTGCTGGATTGTTCACTGACCACTCACAACAGCCAGATGCCCGACTGACTCGATGGGATTGTTTAGACTGGTTCTATTCTCTGCCTTGCTCTTTTTTCAGTTTTCACCGCACGAAGCGGAAATCAATCAATTTCCTGCGTAGACTTTGCAATTTCAGCGCACCTTTTCTATTGAAAGAAAAACGAAATGTGGCGTCGCTTTAAAAAAAAAATTATACTACTAAACAAACGTAAATATAAGGTAAATCTGCGATATACGTTTTTAAGTTGTTTTCTAAAAGTAAAATATAGCTTATAATTTCCATTTTAACAGGTCACTAATTTTTATATAACTATATTTATGCCAGTATGGAAATAATTTCTAATCATAACTGAATTGAATTTGAATTGGCTGCTTTCAAAGCGCCCAATAACATCAGAAACACCTGTGGAATCAACTTTTTCTTATCAGTGCCTGCACTTGCCCGACCTCGACTATGTCCAACTGCACCACTTTTCTTCTCTCTGCCTCAAACTCGAGCATAACCACCAACAGCTGTTCCATTGAATAGCTTCACCGAAGTTTTAATTGCCGTTTGAAGTCCTTGAAACACGGGCCGGAAGTACTTGTTAAATGTTCCTCTTATTGTGGAGCTTGTTGCCATCCATGCTTTCGTTTTCCTTATAGTTCTTTCGGTCTCAGAATATGTATTCAAAAATGATTAACAAATTAATCGTCCATAGGTATACCTAAATTTGTGGATAAATCAACATGTTTCACAGTACTTCCCAGGCGAGTTCTGGAAATCAGCAACGCCAGAACAACGTGAAATAACTCCAGAAGTCCGAGTTTGGTCCATTTATAGCAACCCATTGGTACGATTAACCATATCCATTTATGGCAAACGAATATCAAAGTAGTCGCTCTCTCTTGTCACAATTGAGTAGCTGGGAACACAGTGTCGCAGTGATGAACTCACCTTATTTTGATAGAGCATCTCCACAGCCATATAGCCAATCAGTCCAACAACCAGGAGAGCGAGCATTATGTAGAGCTTGACGCGGATGCATAGCGGCTTCGAGTAGAGGAAGCCGATCGTAAAGCCCGCGGCCTCAAACAGACGATAGTTGGCAAAGGCGGCTTCCTTGTTTCGGCGAAAGAGTATCCCATATAGGCCATTGATCTGAGTTACCCAAACAGCGTCGCCAACGCCCCAAGCACCAGCGATTGCAGAAAACACCGCGGGAGCATTCGGCACCGGCCTCCAAGCCAACTTGAAGCCAATCAGCATTATTTGTATGCTGGCTCCAATAAATACAATAATCTGGCGTCCAGTGTACTTCATCAATATGCCACATGAGAGGCACGCAATTGAGTCAACCAAGCCGGAGGTGATCATCACAAAGCCAACCATACGCACGCCCAAAACACACGCCACATACGCCTGTGTGAACTCGGCGGCTATCCACGCCTGCTGCAGGCCAATGAACAAGGTCAGCGGAATGAGCAGCAGCTGGCCGGGACGCCTCATTTGATGCAGTGTTGCCAAAATAATGTCCTTTAGCTTGAAATTGCTGGAGTGCCTCTGCTGGCGTCCTTCCCCATAACGTCCAAGTGGGTCCACCAATGCACTGACAAGCAATATACTTAACAACATGCAGGGTATGTAGATGCATATAAGTAGGGTGACTCCCTTAACTTTGCCCCTTTTAGACGAGTCGTCCTCGCCGCAAAACTCTGCACCGCAATGCGCATAGGAGGTAGGAGTGTATTCTACGCCGCTAGAAAGAGCTAGGCAGTGGGATTTGTGTCAGAAAACAAGGCTCAGCAAGGCGCCAATGACAAGATGGGATCGAAGATGCAGGCGTGAGAAACCGTTTGAAGTTTGATGAATGTGTGCGATTTTCGGTGTGGCTAAAACTCAATCTTACCAAATTGCTTACCACAGTACCTCAAGTGGTTTTAACAAGAAACCACTATTGCTTAGATCTTACCCTAATTTAAAGAACACATTACAGCCAGAACTTGAATTTTCCGTAACGAGGGCAACCGCAGCGCCCCGTTGCTATCTTCAATTCTTTGGTCCGCTCCCTCTGGATTTTCTTGACGCTGTACAAAATATTTTGTTATATATTTATAATTTTTTTATGTTGAAATATGTTTCATGGCACATCAAAATCTTAATAAATACTAAAAAGTCATGATGAGTTGCCCGTCCGTCCACAAGGCTAACAAAGCCGTTGCCCGAGTTGAGAAGCTTCGAGATGCGAGGAGGAGGAGGATGCCTTCTGCTCGGCATTCCCAATAGATTTTGCAGTTGCTCGTGCGTGTCGACAAGAATTTCAATTTGCAAACAATAAATTTGAGCAGCCAGTAGCTCCTTGGAGAGTGGAGTGGAGTGGAGTCGTTGGCATCGAAGATGTGGTCCGGTCCAAGCACACTTTATTAAGGAATAAATATATTTTTATTTTCGCTTAGCTGCGAATTGCAAGTGACAGTTTGGCAGCTTGGCAGTTGACAATGCCATTGATTTGAATGTGCTTTGGCATCAAAACTTGATTTGAGCTAAGCCGACGTTTAATATATTGGATTACCCACAGTTAGCTTTAAACTCAGTTCGTGGCTGCTGCAAAAGCGCCAGACTCTGAACGGAAGTGCTGAGCAAAAAACGGAAATTAATCAATTTCCGTGCTGCAGACTATTAAAAACTACAAAGAACTCAACAACAAAACACAAAGCAACTATAAAGCGTGCTATAAAAAGTGGCGCCGGGACAAGCAAAGCAGAAGATACTTATTCTTATATTCTCCCATTCTCTGATTCTCTCTTATTGCCACAGCAATTAAAATACAGAGATTTAGCACTTTCATAAAGTCTGTATTATATAGCGCAGTTGGGTAATTATTACTAATAAAAACATAATTTTCCAGATTATAAGCTGTGTTAAGATGACCCCAAAATCATTTGGTGTACCATTGGAGTATTTGATTTCAATTTCCCTGAAGTAAGCAGGCTGTTGGAAACAGTTGAATTAATATTTGATATTTAGACAACAATTCAATTCAAAGTAAGGAAAATGTCCATAATTATCAGCTGCATCGGCTACATGCCTCTAGCTTACGAGGCTTTTGCCGCTTTTCTAACCATAATTCAGATGGTGCATTTTTCCAAAATCATGAAGGTAAATACTCAAATAATAGCCTTTTAATATTTAATTGTTTTCGCGCCAAACAGTTTGATATGGTGGATGTTATGATATTGATCGGAGAAATGTGCAAGCTTATGTGCTTTGGTATCTTGGCAGTTGGCGTCATCAACGTAACTATAAAATTGACCCAATTGAACATTGCCTAATAGATTTTACTATGCAGCGTCACAGATTAATGTTGAAACTATGGTTGATCCTGTCCTATGTTCAGATTAAATGGGGAGCTGTTGGAGAAGTGTTCTTCACCTTATACGAATACCTATTCACTGAAAAGTACACTAGCAAGGAGGAGGAGCTAACTCGGAAACTGTCTGTCACACATGGCCCAGTCATAGGTCAGGTACTAACACGTATCGGCATCACACTTCTGGTCTATAGATTCTATACTTGGCTGGAGCCTCCAAAAGTTGTGGCTACTGCAAAATCCAACCAGAACGCAGCCGAACTGAAGGTAAATAAAATCATGTAAAGTTAGGCAACAAGGTTTTATTGTTCAAATTAAAATAAAGAGTGTGCAAAGCGCAACAAAGGATTATTTTCGATTTGGTTATCCTTGGCTGGCAGCGTTAGATTCATGTAAATACTGTAAATAATATATATGAACAGAAATTCGATAGCTATATTCGAATAGAGAATTGAATTAGAATGTAGTTTATATGGATGTTAGTTAAAAATCACCCATGGTAAGCAGAGAGATTAGAATGTTGGTGAAAGCCTCAATGGCATCGCCCAAGAACAGCTCCACGATCCACAGGACCACAAACACCATATCGAACAATAGTCCGCCAGAGCACCAGATAAGCCAGAGCAAAAGCAGCTGTGGCTTGTGCTGCAAAAGTCGTTCTCAATCGTTGGCACATTAGAAATAAATCTGAGAACTACGCACCAATATAATGCCAGTCACCATGAGGATTGAAATCCCAATCCACACGTTCAATAAAAACAGATAAATCCTCAGCATCCAAGGGCTTACCCCGTTGCCAATGGACGCTAGAAATGTTTGAGGATTACTCAGGAATTGCTGGCTACAATGGCTGCTATCAAGCTCTCACTTGCCGCAGGCTTCTGCTGCTCTTGGCCTGGGCTTTCAGGTGTTGTTGTCTCGTCGGTGCCATTTTTTCTTAACAGCATCCAAATAATCATCATCTCAAAGAACAAAGCTCCAGTGATGTCCATGCATCCAATTGCAAGGCCAAATCCGTTCAATGCGTTCATTTTGAATAGATTTCCTAATTTTCCTTTCCTTCAACTTTTTCTCTCTCTTGACAAAACAAAAACAAAAAACCTTAAAGTTGAAACTGTTGGAAAAGATTTTATGCCACCCAGGGGAGCAACCCGACTTCACTGTGTGCAAAATAAGCGCGAAAAAGTAAATTATATTTGACATCAGGGCAGTCACACGCGAGTGTGTGTGTGTGTGTGTGTGTATTCGAGTGATGTTATGTGTGCTTACCCACCGCACGTATTTCATCAGCTTGGCATTATAAGTATAAATGTATATGTGTATATGTAAATATGCAAACATTTTTTGCATAAATAGACAAGAGTTCGCTGGCTGCCAAGTCCGCCCCTCGACTAACGGCAACTTTGAGCTTCGAGCTGTGAGTCGCTGTTTCCGTTTCCGTTTTTGCTGCTGTGCAAATTATTTTAAAAGGATTTTGTTTTAACATAGCCAAATGAATGTGTGTGTTCTCTGCATATTAAATGCCGGCTAGACAAAAGCAAGACTCTCCAAAAGATTTTTTCCGTATGTCCAGAGAAAAAACAAACACAAAAGACAAGTGCTGTTATGCAAATTAAACTATTTAGAAGCTGAAATAAATGAGTCGAAAACGATTTTTAATTAATTATGAGTTTCTAACGAATTTTTGATGGAGTACTTCATGTTTGTTTTACATTTTAAATTTTTTCGGGACAGGGATTAACAGTTCAATTGTATTTCCTTTTTCCTTTACGCACAACATTTTTATATAAAATATAAAACTCAACTTAAAAGAAACATTCCGTTGCTTAAATATTCTTTAGGGTACATGCTTAGGTCCGCAGGTTAAAGGACTAGTTTCTCCTCTAGTTTGCAAAAGGTGACATCTGCGGGGCTGAGAGGTTTTCTGTGGCGGCGCGCTAAAAGATTGTGGAGCTGGTTCTGGCTTTGGTTGTGGCTTTGGCTGTGGATTTGGCTGAGGCTGTGGTTGTGGCTGTGGTTGTGACTCCGGCTCTGGCTGTGGCTCAGCTTTCTTTTCACATTGACTTCTGGACATCGCAAGATAGAACTGATTGATGACAAAGGCAAATATGGCTTCAACAACTGTAGAGGAAGCGCAGGAAGCTAATATTTAGTTAAACTACAGATATGAAGTTGTTTCTCACCTAGGCCAAGGCACAGCATCCGGCTGTTGCTGGCCATGCCTATCTGGAATTTGCTCTGGCTCAGAAACGCATAAATGATTAGACAAGTCTCCACAAAAAGACCCACGCACGAGAAGATCAGCCAATAGCGCACCAAGTCCGTGTTGCGCTGCAGGGCAAACAACATTTACAAACAACATTTGAAACGGAAAGTACATACCCTATATATGCCAGAGATAAGCAGCCCAATCAATGTCAGCCAAAAGAGCCCAAAGCACACAGCAAATATGGTAAGCCAGCTCAGCTGTTAAACAATATTAAAAGCGCACTCGAGACAGTAAAAAATCAGTGGCCAATTGTGGCTTACATGGGTGCAGATCTTCACAATACTGAGCGCGGCAAAGAGCAGGGCGCAGAGTAGATCGAAAACGGCTATGGCATAGGCACAATATAACAGCGAATCCTTGTCCAGCTCCATTTGCCAGGCTGTATGAGAATACACCAGTTACAGCACCAGTGCCAGTATTGCATGGCCTACTTTTTGACGGACTCGACAGGAAAATGTAATGTGTAGGTTATAGAGGAGACGGACATTAAACTTGACCCCTACGGAGCTTGCGTTGTAGCTCCCGAAAGGCAGCTCTTTCCTCTCTTTTGTACATCTTCCTCAGACGCTTGCGCTCCCTGCGTTTAGTGTCCTTGCTACTGGAGGTATCTTTACTGTTGTTGTTAGCACAGCAGCCGCCGGTAGCTCTGGGCTTGGTCAGAGGTAGCCACTCCTCGCGATCTATCATATCTAAATAAAACATGTAGATAATGTACACAAAAGTCATTTCCACAGCTGCAACAGGCCAAGTTGATAGTTGATTAAAACAAAATAGAAAACGCTTGTACAAGTTTACCCAAGCCCACGAATGGCATTAAGGTTATCCTGACGCCCTCCCAATTAATTGACACGCTCAGTGTCAGCCCATAAAGAAGCAGAATCGCATCCATCATTATGCCCAAGCAGGTGAAAACCAGCCAGTAGCGCACATAGTTCAACTGGCGCCGGTAAATGCCCAGTAGAAGCATCAAAATGATGCATACCCAAGCGAGTGAGAACAGAAGCGCTGCCAGCGAAGTCCAGTGATTCTATAGATTGTAGTCCTCGCTTAAATAAGCCCCAAACTTACGAAACTTGACTTACGTGTTGTGCATATAGCATGCCCGATATACCGGCAAAGAGCACCGCAGATACGAGATCCAGTATTGCAATCGAATAGCTGCAAACTACCAAATATCTATCAGAGGGTCCGTCCATTCTCATCGAGCAAACATTTCAGCTACAGTTGAAACGTAGGGCAAAACTGTGCACTAAATCAAAGCTGTAATGATGATAAGCACGTAGTCCCAATAGAGGGGGGTGCGGGGCGGCTACTGCTGCTGGTGCCAACGCTTCTTAATCAATGCCATTTGATTGCCAATCGCTGAGGCGTCGGCACAGTGGGCCAGCGCTGTCCAAAAGAGAAAAGTGAAAAAGTATATATGTGGTTAAAAAAAAAACATATTTTGAAATTTGCGATATTCTAAATAGTATATAATTGACCAAAAACTCGTTGAAAATTCTTAATGGATTGAAAACGTTAACCCACTGTACATTTGCTTTACTGATTTGCGACAAGTTTTCTGGCCATTTTTCATTTACGGCATTTGTTTTGTCAGCTGCCGCCTCTTGGTCGTTTTGAGATTAGATTTTGCTCCATTGACAACGTGACTCCTCCAAGTCAAAGTTCGTGATGGCAAAAGAAAGAAGCAAAACCATCTAACTCAATTATTATTATTGTCTGCCCTGGTAGATTCGAATTGATTCGCTTGTCCGTAAATTGAAATAGGCTGTCAATCGGAATCTGTTCATTTTATTTACGTACATGCAATATACATATACTTTTATGCGTTCGTTTATATGTTTACAACAAAGATCTTAAATTACAATATAAAATACATATATGAAGAGCCTCGATCCTTAATATCTTGCTTATCGACTCCCTGTATTTCCGATGTTTTCGGCTGTTCGACTTTGTCGGGACCGCTTGGGACTGTAGAAAATCAGATTATTTAATATTTGAGAATTTTCAGCCTCCATAAGTATGTACCCTTTGGGCGGTATATTAGACCTGGGCTCTTGGGAGTGTTCAGTGAGGTCATCCAAGGGCTGTTGTCTCTTTTGGGGTTGTTCATTAAAACAAACACTACCTATCTTCAGACAGTATTTGTAGACAACGTAAATGCACAACCATTCAACAACTGAACAATTAAAGAACAATTAAAGAATCAAATTTTAAATTTCGATATATCACCTATGCCCAAATAAAGAAGCGTAAACTTAATGAGTTCACCCCAATGCACATATTCGCAGCTATAAATGGTCCAGATAAAATAAATTATATCCATGATAATGCCAATCACCGAAAAAATCAGCCAACAGATTATTAAGCGGACGGCGCTCTAAAACTCATTCAGGCATAAATTGCACAGAAGTTTTTAAATTATTTGTCCAATAAAGTTCCAATATTACCCACCTGCCACAGACCCATCAAAAGCATTAAAACCATCAATATCCAAAATACCGAGCCAAAGAGCGATAACACTGAGTACGTATCTACCTGAGGATCCGGCAATCTATTAAATACTGGGTATTACAATTGTAGCAGTACAGACATTCAATGTCAATAGAACGGTAGACTGGACAAGAAAATAAAATGACTGAGCCAAATCGAATAGGGCAATAAGATAACAGAGATTCAATAAAGTTATACAAAACGCCGAATCGCATGGTTTCAGTTTTGAAGCGCCGGCAGATTCTTCATCCTCCATCTTTAAGTCCCTCGATATGTGAGTTAATGTAGGTAATGTAGACAATAGTAGATTTCAGATAAGTATTAAAAATATATTATATGTCTGTAGAACCAAAAGTCTACTATGACAAAATAAAATTCATAAATTTGACACAACACTATTTTTTAGCTTTCTTTTTTGGTTTTCTTTTTGTTCGGCTCTCTACAAATGGTAAATGTTTATTTATAAATATATTGGAAAAAAAAACTGAATAATTTGCCATACCTCTACACGCATTTTCATCAAGCCTCTTTTTTCTCTTCTTGTTTCCACCTTCCGGTACAAGTCGACAAGGATCCATAATCAAATAGTACCTGTACACAAGGTGTATACAGGTGATTTCGATAACTGAAAAAGAAAGAAAGTCGTTAGAAAGAAAAGTTTAAAAGCTTAAAACAGAAGCTCACGCACAAATTCCAATAAATATAATGAGAAACTCTTGTAAGCGACTCCAGTTCACTGTTATAGAGGTGCAGATTCCCCAGATCAGAACACCCATGTCCGCTACAAAACCTACTAAAGAGAAGACAATCCAGGCTTTGACCAGTGGAGGTCGTTTCTGTAGATTATAACATATTTTAGATTAAGGAGTTTAAGCATCTAAGCAAACATTACTCACCTTCCACAGACCCACAATAAAGATAATCACAATTAGCACCCAAAATATAGTTCCCAGTAGTGCCAATATTGCGAATGCATCGAACTGTTATTTGGATTGCTCTAAAGGTCTCATAGATTATTCCAATTATCTGACTTACTTACGTTCGAGACCAAGGAAATTGTCGCTTGGATGGCAAAAAAGAGCGCATGCGACAAATCGAATATGGCAATGGCAAGACATATTTGCGGCAAATATTTTTCTAAATTCTTCGTAAATTTCCCTTTTGGTTGGTCTTTCTCCTTTTTATTTCCACACATACTTTAATATTAAACAGTGGAATTTGTGTTATTTTTGTACAGGTGAGTGCTATAACAAAGCATACGAGTCTAATTGTTGTCAGAAATATATCTATTTATATATATCTTATGATAAATCCGCAAATGGCTTATGATAAAGTTATATAGCCGTTTTGAAACATCAACACAAGTTTTGAGTCATATTTTCACTAAAGGAAATATACTGTTTATTATGTGAGTGCAATTACGTTTCAATTTACGTCAATAAAAAGTTTTGTTTAGCAATTGGTTTGCTTGGAGGAAAAAATGACAAAATATGATTAAATTCAAATTGTGAAAATGTTAAGCATTTGCAACGTTTATTTAAAAGTAGAACGTATGTTATTTAACATAGGCCCACCAGCTGTTTGTGCACTGATGTGGCAACGCTCACTTATAGTAGTACTAGCAACGTTACAAACACCGCAGTAATCTTACACCGCCTTAATATTTCTACTCACAAACTAATAAAGTTGATAACTTGAAGTGTACTTATAAAAAACTAGCCATGCCTATTGTTGTTAAAACGTAAGTAACCCGTTAAATAGTATATTAAGCACATTTTATAAATGCTTTTACAAATGGCTCAAGCAAAACGTACATAGAACTGTATTTTTGTAGAAGAGTTGCCAATTTCCGTAAATGTTCGCGCCTATTTTGCCGCTATATTAAATTTTACAACACTACAAACAGCTGTTTCATAGCATGAAACAAAGTTTCACTGAAACAAAGTTTAACAATGGGGCCGCCAAAGAAATCAAAAAAGGACCGCGGTGCGAGCGATAAATTTGGTAAGCATTGGCTCCGCCAGAGTAATCCTTGCTGCTGGTAAAATCGATACGCCTTCACAGCTAAGAAGCGACGCGCGGAAGATGAGGCGTACACCCAGCTGGTGGATGACAATGACAGCATGGACAATGTCAGTGAATCGGACGGGGTGCCGGGCGCCGCGTCCAAGAACGCCGAAACTAACGACGAGAACATCAACACCGACGAATACGGTGCCAAAGACTATCGCTCTCAGATGCAGCTGCGTCCAGATCACGCCAATCGGCCACTATGGGTGGCACCCAATGGGCACGTCTTTCTAGAGTCCTTTTCGCCAGTTTACAAGCATGCTCATGACTTTCTCATTGCGATCTCGGAGCCAGTCTGTCGGCCCGAGCACATACACGAGTACAAGCTGACGGCATACAGCTTGTATGCAGCTGTATCCGTGGGCCTGCAAACACACGACATTGTCGAATATCTGAAACGCTTAAGCAAGACCACCATTCCAGAGGGTATATTAGAGTTCATACGCCTGTGTACCCTGTCGTATGGCAAGGTAAAGCTAGTGCTCAAGCACAACAAATACTTTATTGAGTCGCCGCATCCGGAAGTGCTGCAGAAGTTACTTAAGGATCCGGTCATACAGAAGTGCCGGCTCATTCGTAGCGAGGGCGAGGGCTTTATACAGGGCACCCTGGATAGTAAGGCCATAACACAGTTTGGCACCAAGTTGCCACCTGGAACTGACAAGCCGGCGGAGGATTCGGCCAGCACCTCAGCAGCAGCATCAGCAACAGCGGCGGCGGGAGGCATTCCGCCCGCAGAGGGCGCCGCTGCAGCTGTCGCAGTGCCTGAGGACATTACCGACTTTTACGAGAAGATTGACAAGGAAGAGGAGGACGAAGATGAAGCTAATCTTAAAACGGTATCCTTTGAGGTATCACAGAAGAAGATTGAACTGATACAGAAGCGCTGCATTGAAATCGAGCATCCGCTGCTTGCCGAGTACGATTTTCGCAACGATACCAACAATCCGGATATTAACATTGACTTGAAACCAGCTGCCGTGCTGCGTCCCTACCAGGAGAAGAGCTTGCGCAAAATGTTCGGCAATGGACGTGCACGCTCGGGCGTCATTGTGCTGCCTTGCGGCGCTGGCAAATCCTTGGTGGGCGTCACCGCCTGTTGCACGGTGCGTAAGCGCGCTCTGGTGCTGTGCAACAGCGGCGTCTCTGTGGAGCAGTGGAAGCAGCAGTTCAAAATGTGGTCCACAGCGGATGACAGCATGATTTGTCGCTTCACATCGGAGGCAAAGGATAAGCCAATGGGCTGTGGCATACTAGTTACCACATACTCTATGATCACGCACACACAAAAGCGGTCGTGGGAGGCGGAACAAACCATGCGCTGGTTGCAGGAACAGGAATGGGGCATCATGGTACTGGATGAGGTGCACACCA
The DNA here is from genome assembly GCA_004143825.1 of Drosophila micromelanica. Lineage (NCBI taxonomy): Eukaryota > Metazoa > Arthropoda > Insecta > Diptera > Drosophilidae > Drosophila > Drosophila micromelanica. The sequence goes on from SCDY01001473.1 coordinate 19,530, forward strand.
TTCCCGCAAAGATGTTTCGGCGTGTCCTAACCATTGTTCAGTCCCACTGCAAACTTGGCTTGACGGCCACCCTGCTCCGTGAGGACGATAAAATTGCAGATCTTAATTTCTTAATTGGTCCGAAGCTGTACGAAGCAAACTGGCTGGAGCTTCAAAAGAAGGGCTACATAGCCCGTGTACAGTGTGCCGAGGTGTGGTGTCCCATGTCGCCAGAGTTCTATCGAGAATATCTGACCACCAAAACTTCCAAGAAGATGCTGCTCTATGTGATGAATCCCTCAAAGTTTCGCAGCTGCCAGTTTCTCATCAAATACCATGAGAAACGTGGCGATAAGACGATTGTCTTCTCCGATAATGTGTTCGCCCTGAAGCACTATGCCATCAAGATGAACAAGCCGTTCATTTACGGACCTACATCCCAAAATGAGCGTATTCAAATTCTACAGAATTTTAAGTTCAATGCCAAGGTGTGTAAATCATGCTTCTCGGCCAAGTTGTACACGCATTTAACATCACTTATTTTGTCATAGGTCAACACTATTTTCGTTTCCAAAGTGGCCGATACCAGTTTCGATCTGCCCGAAGCGAATGTGCTTATTCAGATTTCGTCGCATGGCGGCTCACGTCGTCAGGAGGCGCAGCGTTTGGGTCGCATTTTGCGCGCCAAAAAGGGTGCCATTGCTGAGGAATACAATGCATTCTTTTACACACTCGTCTCGCAGGACACAATGGAGATGAGCTATTCGCGGAAACGCCAGCGTTTCCTTGTGAATCAGGGCTATAGCTATAAAGTCATTACACATCTTAAAGGCATGGACACCGAAACGGACCTAATGTACGGAACACAGGAAGAGCAAGGCCAGCTTTTGCAATTGGTTTTGTCTGCATCCGATTTGGACTGCGAGGATGAGAAAGTGCCCGGCGAACCGGGCTACCGTCCCGGCGGCTCAAGTGGCACTACCAAACGTACGGGCGCCCTTAGTTCAATGTCGGGCGGTGATGATGCCATCTATTATGAACATCGTCGCAAGAATGTCGGCAGCGTACATCCTCTGTTTAAGAAATTTAGAGGATAATTGACTGTTCACAGCTTAATAAATATATCTCCACCAGACAATGTTGTTTTTCTGCAAATTTTGTACAATGGAAAAATTTTCTTTCTGTATTAATTCAAACCATTATCTGATGACAGATTGAATTTCTTATTTCCAGTCACAGCGCTGGCACTGGTACTGGCGAATGGGCAATCATTGAACTGCAGGGTGATTTGGAGGTGCGCAGCAACCAAAACATGCACGATCAGTTCATAGGGGATCTGTATTACAACAAATATGGCCAACCCGTAAGTTGCAAAGGCTCATCTTAAATCCAAATCTAAATGTAATGGAGCTGTTTTTAGATACTCATCATAGGCCACCACATACTGCAAGGACGCGAGCAGAAACTAGACAAACCCTTCGCGGTGCTAGAAAAGTCAAAGTCAAATGAAGGCCAACATCTGCTCAATGTAACTAATGCCACGCTTGATGCAAGCGCCTTGAATGCCACCGGAGGACCTGAGCGCACTCTGCTAGACGATACTGTGGCACTGGAGCACAAAAGTCGCCAGCGAACCGAGTATACCGTGCGCGCGATATGCACAAAGAAGCTTATATTTAAATCACGGCCTAAGCCAATTATAGCCAATGTGGCGAAAACAGTTTAACTGCCGTTTGACATTTTCTTTAATACGTATATTTTAGCTGGATAGATTAATTAAGTAAAATACAAATGTTCGCAAGCGCATTAGACGATTTCCATTTCACGTTCGATGCCAACAAACTTGAGCTGCTCAGTGGGTCCGTATCTATAGTCAAAGAAGAGCTCCTCGCCAGGCTGTATGGCGCGCTTGGCAAAGATGCCGATGCGATGATCGCCGGTGACCATCATCACCTTGGCATAGCAATTGGGATTGATCGAATGATTGGCAAAACGTATTTTGTTGCCTTTGCGAGTGGCATCCACAACAAAATCGTTGTTCAAATTGAACAAAAAGGAGCACATGTATTTGTCATACACCTTGCCGCGACGATCAGCCTCATCCTGCGAGATGATCTCGCCACAATACTCCGATATGAATTCATTTTTCTGAGCGCCCTCCTTAAGAAAAATACCCCAGCCGGCAATGTCCGAAGGCGCCATCAGCAAATGCTTGTCTGTAAGGACAATGAATAAATCTACAACAAATAGTTTCGGCGAAAATAAGCCACTTACGTAGTCCACGCTGCACGCAAACATTCTTGCACGTGATTTTGGTCAGTTTGAATTGATCGGCACCGCAAGCCTGACACAAATCGGGATCGCACTCGCGCACAGCCAAGTAGCAAGGACATTGCTTGGTGTTGCACTGCGCCTTGCAGCGGCAACCAGGAAACCGGTTCTGGCAATCGCTGCTGCAGTTGCAGAACTTCTCGCAAAAGTTTTGCGTTTGTATGCAGGAGCAATTCATGTCGCAAGGACCAGCGTGGTCGCAGGGTGTGTAATTGTACACGTGATTCGATGACGAGTCCTTCTTCAGCTGTATCTTGCGGCAATGCAGCGACCACAGACGCTGCTTCTTCTTCTTCTTCCTTGGCGGAGTAAAGTCCTGACGCAAATCCTCAAAACTAAACTCGGCAGCCTCCTTCTGCGCAAACTCATACACCTGACGGCACGTCTTCGTGAGCATATTATGCGCAACTGCACAATAATTCTTGAGATACACCTTGTGCAGCACTCGAAACAGCGCCTGATCAGCGCCAGTCCAAACGCACTGCGTGCTTGTAATGTTCATCATGCCAGCTGCACCAAAAAAAATGTGAAAAGAGATAATCGTAATTAGGAACGGTGAACACGAAGCAATGATTGAACCTACGCCAACGCCAAAATCACAATAAAATGTAAATTTACCCATAATGGAGTTTATCTCCGCGCTATTGACAGCAATGCCATTATCCTTGCCACTTTCGGGGTTGAAGTCCTTGTTGCTAAACTGGCTGTTGCTATCATTACTGTCCTCAGAGCTGGCTTCGTTGCACGAGTCAATGGGAGGGGTTTTGCTATCAGCAGCCAGCTTCTCCTTCATTCCATCCTGTCGGCAAGGTAATATTTAAAGATCGCATTACTGGCACAAATCAGATATACAACTTACAATCAACATGTAACAGGAGTTGCTGCAGGGCTCTGCAAAGGTCTTCAGTTCAGGATAACGACGCTTCTGCAGATTGGGACCAGCGTGTCCCTGCAAACCTGTGAATCGAAAATGCATTGGATTTTAGTACTTCTGGATCCGTATCATTTCTAGGGAGCATGACTATGAGACGCTTGGGGTTAGAGCATGAGTCAGATACGTTACTTAACAGAGGATGCAAAAGCCGCACGAAATGAGGCGAGAAACACCAAGAAAATTTTGACACAAGACAATTTTGCCGATATCCACAGACATATAATATATATATAGGAAAGATTGATGATGATGTGGAGCAAGGCGAAAGTTTGGCCTAGTCGGCATGAGTGTGTGTGCGTGTGGTTATCAGAAACAACAACTACAACAACAACTCACCCTGTACATGGTGACCTAAATTGCAGTTATTTTTTATACAACATTTTAAGAGGTATTTTTTTTGACAAAAGAAATTTTTTGCAACAATTTTTGATTGTTTTCCAAATAAAGAGAAAAAGCAAAAACAAAAGGTTATTAAGAGAAACCCAACTGGAAGCAGAGACCAAAGATGCCACTTACGATGGAGAAAACAGTCGTATTTAAAGCAGCGTCGGCAGAACAAGGTGTGGAACGAGTGCATGGTCCGTTCGCGTGAAACACTCTCCGCCTTGGTGCCATCGATGTTGGGGGTACATTCCTGCGGACGCTCGGGATCCTGATGCTCCGTCAGCTCAATGTACCTGCATGGAGAAGGCATGTTTAGTACACAATTTCAAGTTGTGTGTGACGCCACACACTTTTCCTTCAGCTCCTGGGCAGTGCCCTTGTCCGGAAAGTTGGCACTGATTGCCTGAAATATGATGGGTGCTGGGAAGGGAAGTTTCTCCTTAACTTCCTCAACTTTGGGCTTTGTGTCTGTAACTGCAGCTGTAGCATCTGTAGCTGTAATTGTATCTGCAACTGCAGCAGACGTATTCTCCTTATCGTCAGCAGAAACAGATGAAGAAGGAGCCGCTGTTGGTTGATCTATCAAATCAGGCGTCTCCTTTTTCTCATCTTCCTCCTTTGATTTTGATGTTACTGTCTCTGTTTTGACAGACGCACTCGTCACAGTTTCCTCTAGCTCTTTGCTATGCGAACGCATTAACGCATGCACCAATTCCACAAATATGGCATCGTCCATAAACGACGGATCTTTGTCACCGTGCACTTTGCCATCGTAGTTCTTGATCAGCTCCTCTATGAACTTGCCATCCTTGTCGAGCACCTCGTCCCCCATATACGGAATGTTGTGCAGCACAGTCTCATCCTCGACCATGAAGTTCTGCTGTGTGGGCGCCCATGTGTACATTGTGGGTATGGGCGTGACGGCGTTGATCACGCAAATGGGCACACGCTGCGGGCCGCTGGTCCCACTGGCGCCATTGTAGCTGATCACCTCGGCGCGCTTTACGCAGTCAACATGCGGTGGATCGTACGGTTTTGCCTGCCACACCTTCGAATCGCAGTACAAATCCTGCACATTGTGGTTGTGTTCGTCCCTAATAAAGCAGCAAAAAAAAATGTATATCACGAATGCCATCAATTAGACGCCAAGTTGCACGTTTTTCAGTTAAGCTCGTTTACCAGTTTTTTATCCAGGCCTCCTTAATTTCATCAGCACGTTTGTAACGCTTCTGCTGGCGAATTTTCATATACTCCAACTTTACCACGCGTTTCCATTCTTTGCTACTCATATTTTATACAATTTTCTGCGGCAAATTATTTCTGGCGGACTCGTCCAGTGTTCGTCAGCGCACTTAAGCGCGGATAGTGTTGGAATATGACACAAATGTAGTGTTAGCAAGAAACAATCAGTCAGTCAGCTGTTAGTTGTTTACGACAAGTCTTGCTTTTACGTCAGTGTTTTTCTACTTTACGTTAGGTATGGTAGTAAAGGCATTTGTGGTATTTATTTTTTAGGTATAAATATTTGTCATTATTTAGGTTCAAATTCAACACAAAAACAAATCAAATGTGAAATCTTATCAAAATATAGGAAAAAAAATTACACAAATAAGCTGGACAATTTTAAAGACATCAAGACAGCCACGAGCATCGAGGAAATTGGCGCGATGGAACCATCAGCTTGCGAAGACTTGAAGGCATTCGAGCGGCGTCTTACCGAGGTGGTTTCTTCCTACCGGCCATCCACGTTCCGCTGGCGCAGTAAGATCTATTTATTGCTTGTTGCGCTGAGAATGTTCACGACCACTAATCAAAATACTTCCACTAGTTATATTGTCCGCATTGTCTGTGTGCACAGCCATCAGTGCCTGGTACTGGCTGAGAGACCCACGTACTACCGTCGTACCGCTGACCGAGTCCCTCTTGATACACCCCATCTTCACTGTGGCAACGGTCACATTGATTGTGCTCTTCATCTTGGGCATACAGAAGCTGGTTGTGGCCCCGCAGATAATCACCTCACGCACACGAACTGTGCTCACCGACTTCGCCCTGGACCTAGAGCCGCACACTGGAAAGCTGATATTAAAGCCGCGACAAATCAACAACAACGGCAACAGCACATGAAGTTCTACGGAAACACAAATTTAGTTCTGCCTTGCCCTATATTTCCAAGACAACAGCTTATTCGCATTCAAAAACATTAATTTAGTGCATACCACAAATTCTATTGCTTAAGTACCCTTTATTCAGTTAAATTATAAAACAAACAAAAAAGCTCTAATGTACAAAACAGCTGTTGATGCTTTTGCTTACCTGTTTTTTATGGATGTTTGTTGATTGCTGCTGCCAAACAATGAAGCAACCAAATAAACGACAAATACTCAAACTAAAGCTTATTGTGGCCACCAAGAACCATCTATTGGCAAAGGAGCTGACCAACATATATATATGACATTGGAGTGCTTTAGTCTTCAGCGCCATAAATTGTAAATAAAGAGCTACAAATTAACACCAATCCATTAATGTTCATTTTATTCGTTTCACCTTCCTCACTGAACTTTCATGTTAATTTAAACAAACTATTAGAATGGCTTTTCTGACCAACAACAATATAAAATTGCCAATCGTTCAGGTTCACTAAGGGCGAGTACGATGCAGCGGACGGAAGACAGCAGTACGTACACTACATAGAGGAGCGGACAAAAAGCCGCAATTTAAAGCTGAAGGCCAGCAAGAGGATAAACAGGATAAATACCGCCAGTCGTGTTCTTTAACGTTGACATCTTAGCGCAGGATTACAAGGCAAAATACCTCGGTTTAACACTTGATCACAGACTGACGTTTCAAGACCAAATATCTACGACGGTCGGAGCCTGCGAAAACTCTTCTGGTTGCTCAATGCTACTAGCAAACTGCCACTGAGACACAAGCGACTCATCTGCCAACAGGTAGTTGCTCCCACATGGAGATGTGGAGTGCAAATTTGGGGAATCTAATCACTGGTGCGGACTGGTATGTGGGAAACAATACGCTTCACCGGGACCTCCGAGTGGCCAAGGACGAGGACCGAGGCTTGCAAGCCACAAAAGCCGACTGGTTTATCCCTTAGCTGAATAAATCACAGATATTTTAGATTAGGAAAATTGTTCAACTTCATATAGAACGTATTAATGGTGTTATATTTCAAACAGAATGTTTGCTGCCTCAACAAATAAAAAATAATAATTATAAATAAACAAATAAATAGGAGGTTTTTCAATTATCTAAAACGCCCTACAAAACTACTTGTATATATCAATAATAATAGTTTTAAACTATCAATAAAAAAGTAAATAGCACCCTGACTGCTGTGGACTTCGCCTAACACAAACACTTTATCCGTATATAAGTCGGATCCTCGTTGTTCTATTGCCTAAATGCCAGATCACTTAGATAATTCATCTGTCGAGGAATGCCTTTATCATAAAATCATGTTTGGTTAATGAGCGCTTAGGTTTTGGCCTACGGTTTTGTTTTTTAAGACTTGTTGTTTATTTTTTATAATAAGCTTATTTCAACCAGCTAACAAACATCTTAAAATTGTGCTTATCGAAGATTCCGTTCTGGTTCTTACATAAAGGGTCTGGATATGAAGACTTAAAGATTTCATTTTGAGAAGAAAATGTTATGTAAATAAGTTGCCTTGATGAAAAGGTGTTTTAGCTCTGAAAAATGAGCCAGTTAATAGAAAATTTCAGCTGTGCAGTTAATGAACCAGGCTATTGGAATATAGGAATTTAGTAATTATATGCAGAGTCACAGCCAAGGCGGTTCAGTATAAATAGAGATCGCTGCTCAGAGTAGGGCCATAGAAGCAACTTGACCACCACAAAAGCAACAATGATGAAGCTGTTCTTTCTGATTGTTCTGGCCCTGAGTGTCGTCTGCAGCATGGCAGCAGGTAAGTCAAAGTCAAACTGGGTTTTACTGCTTACCACTTAATTGCTCCAATGGCAGCTGAAGAGGAGGGTGATCCGCCAAGCGTGACTAAGATACCACATACGGGCCACCATCCGAAGTTCGTGCGCAGCGTGATCAACGATCAAGGCGAACAAGAGGGCGGGCGTAAGGACGCGCCACAGGCTTGCTGCGGCTAACTAACTTGCCTTTGCCCGGCAATGGTATTCTAGGATATCCAGCGCCACGTATTATCAATAAAGAAGCTATCTTTGAACATCCATATGAATGTACCTTCAAATTGGGTTGAGTGGGTTGGTGTGGGGCTTGGTTCTGCTTTGACTTTTTTATTCAGTTGAATAATCATTTTTATATATTCTTAGCAGATTTCCTCTAAATTTAATGTTGGTGATTAAAAAAAACGTAAAACAACCTTTAGCGATATCTCTCTACACAGGAACTTATCGGTGATATAAATACCGCTTCTCGTACGGTCGTCCCCTCTGTTCCATTGTTGCCCACAATACGCTACTTGCCTTAATTTCTGAATACAGGAGACAATCTCTGGAAATTCACGAAAGCCGTGAAAAACGTAAAAGCCTGCAACTCCGCAAACCCAAGAGATACCATCCTCTGGATCTCTCCTTCGGCTTTGCCTGGCCTCACACTTTAAAACAAGTGAGAAGGCTCTAGTCGGGGCCGCCCGACTAGGAGATACCCTAAACCCTCCGATCTGGTTCTATAAACATTTCAGCTCGTTTACACATGCATACACAAATTCACACATATATACAAAGGCACGTAGCACTCACTTTCGAAACGAAATCCTTGTTTTCTTCTAAACGAAATGTATGATCGTTATGAAATTTTCAGGACTTATTAGGGGCATCAAAATTTGCCAATTTGCAGGTCTGTAGTATTTGATTTGCGAGTTTTTGGCTTATCGGGGAGGTATCCAAAATCCAAAGGTATCAAAATCTGCGTCTAGCTTACACAAACATAACGCATTAATTTTGTTGCTTCTGTCTCATATCGTCGCCGAGATATTGTAAGAAAACAAAAGGTTGTTATCGATTTTTATCGATATTAATGAAACGAAGCAAGTTATCGAAAAAAATTATAAACGTGTATTGCGTATAATATATACGAACTGAAACAGACCAAGATCAGCTTTCTAGCTTTTGTAGTTTCCGAGATCGCTGCGTTCATACAGACGGACAGACGGACAGACAGACGGACATGGCTATATCAACTCA
>SCDY01001474.1:0-28350 GCA_004143825.1 Drosophila micromelanica
ATTTTATTTTCAACAATGCTAATACTTTAAATGCAGAATCAATCTTGATGAAAAATCATGATCAAAATGTCATCAAACATGAAAATCGGTTTAGTTTTGGCAAAGTTATGGGAGTTTGAAATATGGGAACTATGGATTCGAGAGTTTTACATGTCGAAATTTTTGTCACTTTTGGCATGATTTTTGACCAAAAATTTTACCATCTCAAAATGTGTTTAAATTTTTTTTTAATGCTAATTATGACAATTCCAATCGATTAAAAATATAAATTCAAAATTCTAATTTTTGAAAAAAAAAAATTGTTTTTAATGAATAAGGGTTTCTTCTTGTGAATTTTACCAAAAACCCCCATAAAAATTTATTTTCAAAAATGCATATACTTTAAATACAGAATCAATCTAGCTGCCAAATAATGATCAAAATGCCATCAAACATAAAAATCGGTTCAGTTTTGTCAAAGCTATGGGAGTTTGAAATAAAGGAGCTGTGGATTCGAGAGCTTTACATGTGATCATATTTGTTGACAAGTATAAAAATAGTGTAAATGCCAATTGCAAATTAACTTAACATTAACTTTTACAAAATCCTAATCTAAAAACCAAACAATGCCATAATAAATTCGAAAACCACCAAAAACCTGTTTTATCGTTGAGAACCCAAAATTCATATAAATAAATTAAGACCATTTTAAACAATATTGTGACAAAGCCAGGCCTTAAATTAAATGCACAATAGACCGAGCTTGAAAATCTTGAGCATAATTACACATACGCCACGTTGTCATTTGACATGCTCGGTTTTTACGGCCAGCTGGTTGGATAATTTATGCCACAATTTTTGGGTTACCTGGCAATGGCAAACGACTTAAGTAGCTGGCCAAAAGGTTTTTATGGTTTTAGCTCTACGTGTGGGTGAACGTGCTTCCCTTGGGTCAGCTGGTGGGGGCAATAAAACAGATTTGGCTTAAGAAAATTATATGAAAATGGTGACCCTGCAGCCGGCTAAAGTGCTCATCATATCATAAAACATAATAATAATAGTCGTAGTAATAATAGCAATAATAATGCGGTTGGTGCCTGCAACTAATCCCGAATGTCGGGCAAACGCTTTGTGACATTTAACGACAGCAAAAAGCGCACAAAAGTATGCAACACATAATGGCAAATGTCAACGGTAGCGGGTGACGGAGCTGCGAGAAACGAGAGCAAAACCAAAGCGAGACAAAATTAATTACTCTACGTGGAAATGTAATTACGAAAATATTTAGCCCAAGCTCGACGGCACGTCGGGCCACAAAATGCCATTTGTCAAAGCCGTAGCCGTAGCCGTAGCCGTAGCCGTCTCGAGAAGGGGGAGCGCTAAGAGAGAGAGAGATTCCCTTGGTTGGGTTAGGCCCGGGTTAATGTGTGTCCCCTCTGGGCATCGGCTCGATGGCACCAATAATACGCTGCATGTAATTAATGATTTATGAGACCCGGCCAATTAATCAAATTAATCAAATTTTCATTAAACTTTGGCGCACTGCAGCAACGCCTTTGCTCAACAGGCGCCCAAACTTAAACTGAACACCCCACCCCACATTTATGACCCTTCCTCTTGGTCGAGGTTATCCTGTCTTACATTTGGTGCGTGACATATGCACATTAATTCTGCGGGCCTACAAAACTTTTCCGTGTGTAAAAAGTTTGTTTTATGGCCCACTTTCAAGAACCACAATGCGGTTTTCTCTTTATAGCGGTAATTATGCACCGCCAGCTGCGCAATTGCGTTTCTATGTAAATAGCAGCAAATGCAAATGCAGATCTTAACGTAAATGAGGAGTGCAAACACCGCAACCGGAAAGCAGGCCAAGAATTCTCATTTAATTTTGCTGCATTAAGGTATAAGATATGTACTACTTCCCTCGCGTTACAATAATAAAAAATATTCTTAGATATAGACATAAAAAATTCAAATTTGTTTTTTATTTGTCCGTTCAGTTTTGAAATCTAAATACGTGCCTTACATAGTCCTAAATCATCACTAGGACATTCTGTGTCTAGGGAAAAGAGACTGTGGCGACATCAACACGTTTTGACCATTAGCCAATTTGGCTGTTATAGCGTTCTGGGCTTACAGTGACAATGCCAACTCTATAAAAAAGCTGCTGGAATATGTTGTATGTTGTACGGCGGTGAAGTCATGGTCAACTCCATAGGTACCCTGCTATTAGCACAAGGGTGGCAAGGAGGATGTGCCGGGCAATGCCAATGCCAATTTTACATTCCATGTGAGGAAGTCCAATTTATGCTCAATGGAAAGGATGTGCGCTTGCGTGCCAATAACGGGCAGCCACAGGTGCAGATAAATGCCGGCTAGAAACAGCGCCTGCGTCAGGCGATGCTAAAATACAAAGTAAGAGAGATAAAGAGTGGGAAAAAGAGAAAGACAAATATAAAAATAAAACCGATTCTTAAAAACAATCTTTTAAATAACACACACACACAGCACTAAAAATAGCGAATATCTGCAGGCATTACTTGAAATAATGAGAATCGCATAGAGAGGTATTTATTGCCTTCTCAGTCACTTAACATAAAGCCGAAAGATTACAGCTTTGAAACATTTTGCAGGAATATAAAATACCATACATAAATAAAGTGATATTGGAACTATCTGACCATAGGTTGGAAATATAAAGATCTCGCCCACTATTTGCTTACAAGGCAAATGCTTTAAGCTGATTTCCAATATTTCGATAACAATTACAATTGTATTGCTAACGACATAACATGAAGAGTATTTCCCAGCACAGCATCTTACATCTTATTTTAGACAGTCTAAGCTTAGCTTATATAAAAGCACATCTATAAAGCTACTTATCCGACTTGATTACTAGGTTAAAAAGCTGTCCAGCGCTTGACAGGACCTTAAACGGTGGCGCGGCTTCTTTCTCTTCGCTTTTTGTTTTTAGATTGCAAACAGCGCAAATTCAATAAGCGGACATAATAAAGGGGATGCTGTTGACAGCAACGTCTCAGTTTCGGTTAACAGCGTTGACAGCGTGCGGCATCAACATGGCCAACACCCGGCAGCTGCAACAACAGCCAAGTGGCATTTGTGGGGGGGACTTGTGTGCCGCCAGCGTTAAACCGCAAAATTTAATTCCCTTATCAAAAAGTGACAAGCGTGCGTATTTAATGCAATTTTGCAGCGCATTTAACATGACGTGTCTGGTTGGGCAAGCCGGGAAGGGAGCGGGGCAAGCGAAAGCTTGGCAAAGCTGGGGTTAGCTTGGCCGTCTGGTATTTTGCTATTATCTAACGGAAGTTGTTTACTTGCAGGCTGCTGTTTATTTTTCTGGTATATTTTTTTTTCATTTTTGTTAGCTGGGCAAACTGGAAAAACCTCAATTTGCGCTGCCGCAACTTCCTTTTACGCTAAATTACAATTCCGCTGATTGCATTCCCGGGCCCCCAGCAACCACGTATAATACTCGCACCGAAACGTAGACGTAGTCGTAGACGGAACTTTGGCCCGGACTGCGCCTCAAAGCGCCATCAGCTCATTCACATTGCTACGCGTTATTCACACTTTACGCCTAGATTTGAGCGCCATGAATCCTTTAACTGTTTTGCATATTTGTGTGCCAGCTTGGCAGGCTCTCCACCCCCAACCTCTTTGTTGTTTTTGTAGGATTCGTTTCGTTTCGTTTTGTTTTGTAGTTTCGCATTCATTGCGAAAGATAAAAATAATGAACATACCAAAGCAAAAGTCAGCGGAAAAAACAACAACGAACAACTCAACAGCAGCAGTCAAAGTAACCACCTCCCCTCCCTCCAACCAACCCTTGCGCCAGACTCGCCACCCCCGCCCATTCTCAGCCATGTCTGTGCGTGCAACGGCGTTCAGGATTCGGATTCAGTGCAGAAACTGCGCCACGTTTTTGTCGGCATACGATTTATAGTATGTTTGCAGTTGTGTGTGTGTGTGTGAGTGAGAAATGGGCGTGCCTCTGGAATGGGCGCTATACGCCGGGCAATGCATAAGGCAAATTGCTTGTAAGTTCAACTCGTATTTTGCATTGTGTTTCACTTCCGACAGTTAAATTAAAGCCATTGTCTGTTGCCCGCTTTGGTGTAAGTTTGTGCGCCTAACGTAACAATTGCCAGTCGGACGCGTTTTTTATCTACAACTAACCGCAACAACAACAACAACAGCAAACTACACTGTAAAACAGTTGAAATACGACAGCGAAAATAATTTGTTAGCCTAAAAGTGTGCTAGAAATCTTAGGACGGCCCGTTTCCGGCTAACATCGAATTACATATACAACAACTGCAGCTAATCCTTGGATATTTGGGTGCATTTTGGCGGCTATTGCGGTTTTAATTAGTCAAAAACTCGTCGACACAGCGTAATCGCAATCTCAAGCAGTACTTAAAACATGGGGCAATTATTTTGAATGCCACTGTGAAATGAAAGAGAAAAACTTGATAAGAAAATCTATTGCGATCAGTTTTTTGAAACATTATGGTAAATACAACCGGTTAGAAAGAGACAAATATAGTGTCTAACTGCGCCGGAAGCTGGATGATTTTATGCGCTTACCAAAGCTGATTGCTATGACAAATTAGCATAGTTTTGTTTCCGTTTTTACAAAATCACAAATCCTAATGCATGTAAATGTATATTTGTATGTATGCATATCTGTTTCTAGTAATCGGTGCCCACTCAAAAAAAAAAAAACTGCGACCCACTCAATGCAAAAAGTGTACGGAAAAATTGCATTCATTTTGTGGCAGTGGCACAAAAGCAACAACGGCAACGGAAAACGAGGCTAGAGCCTGCGGCGGTTGCTGCCACAATGCAGACACCACAATGACACAGAAAGTGTTGAGCTGCAAATGAGGAAACAATGCAACAACAACAGCAACAACAAGCACACAACAATGGGAAAAATGCAAAATGGGGAAATGCTTGAAGTGCAGGGCATGCGTGGAAAAACAAAACAGTGCAAATGCAAAACGGATGTGTAAATAATTTAGACGAGTTGCCAACTGCCTCACACACACACACACACACACACACATGCATATGCATATATAGTTGTTGTGTATCTTTTTAGTTTATGTATCATTAAAAAATACTTACTACGGCGTGAAGCGAGAAACAGAAGCAGAAGAAGAGAAATAATGAAAGCCATGCAAAGCGAGGGAAATGTGCCATTTGCCAATTGCTAAACAAACACTCGAGAGCTCGAGCTCCGGTTCTGTTTCGTTTCGGTTTCAGTCTCGGAACGTGCCAGAAATGCAATAATTATATGCATACAAAGACACACACACACACATGTGGCCGGCTTTTTTGACATGCTGCAAATTAAACAGAAACTTGCACACACACACATACAACACACACCCATCGCTTTGCTCGAACTAAATTACTTTTTTGTGCCAGCTGCATACAATCAAATGCAACGGGATTAAAAAGCAACCGTGTAACGGTAACCGGCAAGTGGTAACTAGTAGCTGCTGCTATCTGCGGCTTTGTCAGTCTTTACACTCAGCGAAATAACTAAGTATTCTCATAAACTGAAACCATTGAAAATAAGTAAAATGATTTTTTTTTTGTTTTCAAGTTTCAAGAAATTTGATTATTTAAAATGGATATATTTAAAGTGTTGTTGTTTGTTTGTCTCAAGCATGCAACTTCTTACCATAATTATTTTATACTTAATTCAAGCCTTTTTTTTTAATATTTTTACACTGTCAAATTAATATTGGTATCAAGTCTGATTTTTAGCTTATTTAGAAAATTTTAAATAACAAACATGGTATTTAAAATTTTCGGGACAAATTTGTACTTCTTTCTCTAAGTGTAGATTCGAGAGCTTTTGTAAGCCTGGTAAACCCGGTAAACCTCTAACGGTATTTGCATTTGCTGTCGCTACCAAAACTATGTTAATGTGTGAGTTGCATTGAATTTTAAGCGAATTTAAAAACCAAGTTTTACACAAATGCTCTGCACAAGTAGAAAATAACGGTGCCTTGGGGAGCGCAAGCCAACCGCAGACATTGGAGAGTGTCAGCCCTGTCTCTATAAATCTCTACGGATGTGTCGTTAACTGCTGCCGGCTAACGGTTTTTATGCCAGCCATGACAAGGACAAGGCGCAGACACCCACACAACAGACATGCATCCAGACAGTCGCACAAGTAGCGAGAGCGAGCGGGACGGACAGATATCGGCTCAATTTGCACGCTTCGTTATTCAATTAGACACTTGACACACACACACACAAATACACACTTTAATACTCACACACACGGCAGACGGCATAATTTTGATTGATGGTCCAATAATGACAGTGATTTATCATATTTGCATGCTAACATTTTAGTCGCAACGCGTTTTACACTTCAAAATCGCAATTTCGAATTTGCAAATTAAAAAAAAGTTTTCTAAAACTACATGAAAGCTTTTAAAATGCACTTTGAAAATATATATATATATCGTTTATTTCGAAATTTTTGACCCTACTGACTAATTAACTAACTGACTGAATAATTGATTAACGATTGACGATTCACGCGCAGCAATAACTGTAAGTGCTAGGTAAAAAAATTGAGTACAGGATTTGTAAGTTCATACTAAGATATTTCTGTGATATGTTATATTATATTTTAATATAATATTGTATTAAGTAAAGTAAATAAACTTTTCCTAAGCAAAACTGGGAAATGCTTTCCTGTTGTTGTGTTACCAATTGGTAGCCATATGGAGTAGTTGGCAGCATTTACTTATAGCACTAATTGGTCTCCTCGAAAGCGTCGTGTTGACAACGAGACAGTTGCTGACCACGTGCTTGGGCTTTGGCTTTCGGTTGCCGTGGCGTATACGCAATGTTTGCATTGTTTCAACACTTTTTTTGTACTGTTTGTTTATGTCTCCCTCGTTGGTCTGGTTGTGAGTCTATAAAATCCGGCTTAAGCCTCGTGCTACCTGTGATATGTATGCAATTTTTGCTGCCACTCAACACACACACACACACGCACACACATACTGGGCGACATGGTGTATAAAAAAAAAAGAAGTAGGTCGCACGAGAACTCACGCATTTGGGCGAGGCTAAGAGAGAACTGGGAAACTTTCAGCTGGTGCTTGTGGCTTTGCCGACGGCTTGTGCCGCTGGTAAACACTCAAATCCAATTAAATTTAATACGACTTACTTGGCTCTGTTATGGGTGCTTGTATCTGCGTGTGTGTGTGTGCAGTTCGTTTGTCATTTGCTTTGGCTCGTTCTCTGATTCTTTCGCTTTTTATTTTGTTTGTTTTCATTTTTCAGCATTGTTTCGTTTTTTTGTTTTTATGTTTTTGCTCGGTTTACCTGCAATCCTCCTGCTTGGCTTAATTAAAGCTTAATTTCTCAAATAACATTTGCCGCTACAAATGAGCTCAAACAAGCTAATTGAGTTTTGTGTATAAATACACAAGTTTGTGTGTTTGTGTGTTTGCTGTTCAATAAATCCGAATGAGCACGCTCTGCAATTAAAATGTAACTGTTTCTTACAACTTGCAATGACAAGCATTTAATTTATGCAACCAGTTTATTTCTATTGTCTGGGACATCATGTGTCATTCACTGTTTGCAGGCACTGTATGCAGATGTAACCCATAGCTTTCTCTAAATGTTTAATTTATGGTTTCCAAGTAATTCTAGCCAATTTCAAGCATCATTTAAATTTGAGATTTTTCCGGAGTTAAATCGTTTACATTACACTAGGGGTACTCAGTTTGGTTAACAATTGTATAATTATTTTAACCAAATAAATTATTATTTATATCAATATTAATTTGTACATAAATTATTTAAAATTATTTATATTATTATTAATAAAATCATATGTATTATTGTAAATTCTATTATCTTTATTATTATAATTTTTATTATAAATATAACATATCTTAAATCATATTTTGAAATAGGTTACTTCAAACCAGAATCCTTCTGCACAATTGCCCTGGATTGTGGTATTAATAAAAAATAAGTAAATAGCCAAAATTTAAAAAAAAAGAATTAAAAATAATATATTTTAAATTATTTGCTAAAAAATTTTAGTTTATAAAAAATACACTTTTTATAATAATTATAACAAAACCCAGTTAAAAGCCACAAATGCTTTAGAATATTGGAAACATAATGTTTTCAGCTGCCAATTAAGAAAATTGGCCCCAGGCAGCGCTTGTTTTAATAAGCCAATTGTTGGCCTCAACACCTAACTACAAATACATCCGTACACGTAATAGATTGTAAATATTTGACACCAGGTTGGCATCCACGTTGCGCGCTCCCCACTTTACTTGACCTCCAAACCCCGCCCACCCACAAACTGTGCGCTATTGTTGTGGCCTTAATCCAACAACAATAGCAACAACAATTACAACAACAAATACTCGACTCAATTTACAACTTTGGCTGGCTGGTGAATCGTCAAGTTCAAGCCATGGAAAACAGTTTGCGCCCCCGGCAGCTCGTACACCCCTTTTTCCTGGCTGGCTGGACGGGGTGTGCTGAGTTCTTCAATTACTTTTTGCACGATTTGATTTTACATTTAACGATTTTTCGCACTTAATTAGAAGCGAGTGTCGATGTCAGCGGCAGCATTCGCTCTGCCATGATTTGATTAAATGTGAAGATGAATTTTAATTAAAATCTTTGCGCTACAGCAACTTCCAAGCAACTTCCCTTTCCACACCCTTTTCCCCGCTGCCCCGCCCCTGTTGCGGATAAATTTTTGACACTCAACTTGCTGGCCAAAAACGATGCCAGAGGGGGAAATGGATGTTAATAGAGCAATAAAGCCGCAAGTTCATGGCAAGGATAGCAGGTCCTTTTGTGGGCTTAGTCATTGTCGGTATATTCGACATTTAATTTATGCAAAATGAAAATTAAAGAGCGCTGACGAAAAACTTTTCGTAATGTTTGGCCGAATATTTATGCAAATGACTGTCTAAATGAATTTTCGAAACTACTTACGAGCAATTTGGCCCCACCCAGCTATCAATTTCAATTAAAGCCAAGCACTTTAATGCAAAACGACATTCACAGCACAGCCCATCAAAATTCTTGGCAAATAATTTTGCATAATTTACAGCAAATTGCAAACAATGCGGCTTTATCTTTTGTCAATGCAAAATACAAAATACAGAGAGTGCGGCACAACTTTTCCAAAAGTTTTCCAAATACACAAAAAAGCACAAAAAGAATATGCCAAACATAAAAAACATGTCCACACTCCAAAAAGTATGCACACACACACACAATACTTACACACACATTTGGTGGCAGTCACGTGCAGTAAAAGATGCTGAAGAGGTGCCTGAGCTTGACTTGAAGATACCCTATAGTAATAAATGTATTTGAAATTAATTTATTTTACAATTACAAAATTACAATTACAAAGATTAAGATATATATAAGTATTTAACTAACGGTTTCTTAATTAATTTATTTAAAGATATTTTTTTTTGTTTTGCAATTTTTTTGATTTTGTGACTTTTTTTCAACTATATTCTGTTACATCAGCTAAAATTGATTAATAAGTGACAAAATCTATTTTAATACAAATATATAATTAAAAAGCTATTATTTTAATTTTTTTTGGTTTACAACTAATAGCTTAATTTCGATTAACTTACTAAAAATTGATCGCTCCATCGAAATAACATTTGTTTCAAAGCTTCGCTATATTCACTACAGGGTATCAAAACTTTTACGCTCTATGGCTTAGCTAGGGCATAGAAGGGTAAGGGGGCAGTCTACTGACTGTCGCGTCCAATGGGCCATTCAAAATTACGAGCCAACAGTTTCCGCAGTGTTTTTTGTCATTTCCATGCGCTCATTGTCAGTTTTAAGTAAGCAACTTTTCCTCTTTTCTTGTTGTTGTTTTGTGTTCCATTTGTTGTTGTTGTTGCTGTTGCAGCAGCCGGCAAAAGTTGTTGACCAAAACTGCCTACAAATGCAGACAAATATGGAAAAAGGCATGAAATGCAATAAATTTTCAAATATATTTTGTGTGCGCCGCGAAAAAAAAACAACGGGTTTTTTCAATTTTTTCGTCCGCTTTTTGAGAGGATGTGTCTCCTTTATTGCTATATTTGTAACATATCAAATTTAGGACTTACAGCATTTTTTTAATTCACTTTTTTCTCAAATTTATAAACGTAATTTTTGCTTTTTTGCCTTTCTTTTTACATATAGTGTACTATTTTTAAGGGTATTAAGCATTCGATATTCTACTAAATTCTGAATTTTTTATGAAGTTTTTTCACGAGTTTACATTGTTTTGACTGGCAAAGTTTTTGCAGTGCACAGTAAACTGATAAAGTCTCATTCCGCAAACATTAAAAAGCCAAAGACAAAATAAATCAATTGTCTATTGCGTAAATCGAGTGACAAATTTACGAGCAACTTAAAAATGAACAGACAACATAAATAGAAGAAGCTGAAAACAAAGTAGCGGTCAAAACTCGTGATTTTTGCAGATCTAATCAGGTTTGCGTTCAACACGTCTGCAATGTGTGTTCAAAATTTGAATTTTTAGATGATATATATGATATAGATATATGAATATTGACAGCTTAACTAACTAAAAATTTGTTTATCAGAATTACTATATATATAATATATAACATTATAACATTATAGTTTTTATATCCGTTACTCATTGAAAAGTGGATAAAGGTGTAAAGTAAAGTAAAGAAATAAATAAATGCAAATTGAAATAATCGATAAATATCGATTTGCAGCGCTGGTCTGTAAGCTAGATTTCAGGGCTTATGAAAGCCAGAAACATAAAAGTTAAGTTGTAAAGAGTGTTTTCTAGTCAAACACACACGACTAGAGCACATAAATATTACATATACATAAACATTACCACAAACAGGGTATCTTATGATCGAGCAACCCTTACCCGGCTGACCTCATTCATGAGGTAGCTCGGTGAGCACATCGCTGCGTAATATCAAACCTAAAACGATTTCTTTAACATATTTTGTAAATACTCGACTGTCATCTAGCGTTGAAATCGTTGTGTATTATAAATTTTGAGAGATTTTCCAATGAGTTTGACATACACAAACAGAACGCCTGCAACGATACGACTGATAAGATTTAATTCGTCAGATCAGTTAGTTCTTTATCAATCGACACAGTCGCTGATCGCATTGCGCATACGTCAAGTGGTGCGAACGACAAACACTATATAAAGAAAACAGCTGGCCCATTACAATTTAATAGGCGCTCTCAGCCGGAACGGAACAGAGCCAAAAACAAACAAAAAAATGTTGCTTAAATTAAGCCTGCTGCTGTTGCTCAGCGGCATCGTTGCGCTGTCCGCCCAAAGCTACGACGGGTGAGTTTGCTGCGGGATTCTCTCACCAATTATTCGGCAATTAATTTTCGGATAAAAATTAACAAATTTTTAGCTACAAGATCTATGATGTTAATGCGCGCAACAATTTTGAGAAGCAGCTGCTGTTGCGCCTCTCGAATAATGCGGACTTTGATTTCTTCGATATGCCACGTGCTCTGGGCGCTGCTACAAGGATCATGGTACAGCCCAAGGATCAGTCGGGCTTTGAAAAGCTGCTGCAACGTTTCGGTGTCGATTTTATAGTTCTCGATGAGAATCTGGGCAATACGTTGCAGCAGGAGCAGCTGGAGCAGCAGAGCCAACGGCTGATGGCCCAGCGCGATTCGAGCCGCATCGATTTTACCGCTTTCTATCGCCACGACGAGATCAACGCCTATCTCGATGAGCTGGCCAAGGCCTATCCCAGCCGTGTGGCCGTCAGCACCGCCGGCTATTCGACCGAGAATCGCAATTTGAAGACAATCACAATCACGAACGGTGATGGCAAGTCCGGCAAGAATGTCATCTTTCTGGATGCGGGCATTCATGCCCGTGAGTGGATTGCGCCGGCTGGTGCGCTCTATGTCATCTATCAGCTGGTGGAGAACTTTGTGGCCAACGCCGATCTGTTGAAGAACTACGATTGGGTCATTCTGCCCGTGGTCAATCCCGATGGCTACGAGTACACCCACACCACGTCCCGCATGTGGCGCAAGACCCGCCGCCAGGTGAGCAACACTTGCTACGGCACCGATGGCAATCGCAACTTCGACTTCCATTGGGGTGAGGTGGGCGCCTCCAGCTTGTCCTGTGCGGACACCTTCATGGGCACGTCCGCCTTCTCCGAGCCCGAAACACAAATCGTTCGTGATCTGCTGCTCGGCCTGACGGGTCGCGGTAAATTCTACTTGACGCTGCACTCGTACGGCAACTATCTGCTCTATCCATGGGGTTGGACCTCGTAAGTGGACCACAGCCAAAAGATTGCCCAATTTTCTAAAAAAAAATTTTGTTTTCCTTTAGCGATTTGCCCACCGATTGGCGTGCCCACGATGAGGTCGCCCAGGCGGGTGCGGCTGCCATCAAGAGCTCCACGGGCACCACATACACCGTCGGCAGCTCCACCAATGTGCTGTATGCCGCCGCCGGTGGCAGCGATGATTATGCATATGCTGTCGCCAAATTCCCCGTCTCCATCACCATGGAACTGCCCGCTGGCGGCACCGGCTTCAATCCCACCACCCAGCAAATTCTGCCATTCGTTACCGAAACCTGGACGGGCATTCGTGCCATGGCCCAAAAGGTCATTGAGAAATATTAAAGCCCTCAAAAAATAGATTGCAAATAAAACAACGATATTTTATATACTTGAATTTCCGGTGCGTCTCGATAACTGGCCGCCCATGGTGCATGCCACCAACATTGACACACTTGGCCAATTTGGCCTAAAACACCTGCTGGTTTGCGTGCCAGCACTTGAAGTTATCGCTGCCAATTAACTGGGCTCGTTGAAGCCCACAGTAGCGCCGACTCGAGTGCACTTGTTGTTACACACACTCATACACACACACACCTTGAGAAATCTAGTTTTCTTCTATATAATGGCAATTACATAAGACACTCTTAATTTCTTCCACTTACTACTATTAGTACTATTAGCAACTATTTTTTAAAGAAACAATTCAGAGAGATAACAAGTAACGCACTTTTTATATGCTAAACCTCTTTTAATCCAACTATTTCTATGATCACTAGCTAAGTTTTTCCAACCAACTCCGTAGTTGATCATTAAAAAGAATTGTTTACAAAAAACTTGAATTTCTTACTAAGCTTGACAATTGTATATCCACTTTAAAAAATGTTTCGAATAAAAATAGAAATTAATATTCAAAACAGTTTTAAAGACTTAGGAAATTTTTTAATATACCGAGTATAGAAATTCAAACTAAACGAAAATAATGAATTTTCGGGTTATATTCCCGCTATACCGATATTGTAACTATATGGTATAACAAAATATACGAAATATATATTTCATAAAAAATTTTATAGCTTTATTTTTAGGTGCTAAAGAGCAAATTTTTATACAAAATCAAAAAAATGTTCTTACTGATCAATAAAATATATGATTAAGAGGCCATGATATGATATGATACCCTCTGTCAAGACTAAATAGCTTATCGTTCCGTAAAATATTTGCATTTATTTATAAATATTTTCCGAATTTATTGAAGATATAGATATAGTTTTAGACAAGTCTAGGTTTGAGTTATTGACGTCATTTCAGTGGATACTTCTCGATCACCTTGCGAGCCATAGCCTCAATGCCCACCCACGTTTCCTTAACTAGTCTATCAATATCCTCAGCAGGCGGATCAAAGAAATTTGGTCCACCTGCCGGCAGCTCCATGGTGAATGATATGGGGAAACCAGCATTGAATGCATAATCATCGCTTGCGCCTGCGGCCGGATACAATAGTGTGGTCGAGCAGCCCACCTGGTAATCGGTGCCAGTGGCCGCTTTGATGGCATCACCACCAGCGCGTCCAACCTCGTCCAGATCCTGCCAAGTGTCCGGCAGTTCGCTGCAATAAAAAACAATTTAGCTAAAGGCTAAAGGCTTCAAGGTTGGCTAATCACCCACTCGATGTAGCCCCAGGGATAGAGTATATAGTTGCCGTAGGAGTGCACCGTTAGATACATTTTGCCGCGATCCGCCAGACTGTGTATCAGATCACGCACCACAATTGCCTCCGGCTCGGAGAAGGCACGCGCTCCCGCATAGGTCTCGGAGCAGGGATCCGGCGAGGCGCCCGTTTCGCCCCAATGAAAGCCAAAATTGCGATTGGGATCGGTGCCGATGCAATCCGTGCTGCTCGGCTGGCGGGTTTTGCGCCACAGGCGCTTATCCTCCGACAGATGGGTGTACGCATACCCATCCGCATTCACCACGGGCAGAATGACCCAGTCGTAGTCCAGCAAAAGATGGGCATACGCCTCATAGTTGTTCACGAGCTCGCCGATGGCATAAACCACGGCCGCCGGCGAGATCCATTCACGCGCATGGAAGCCACCATCCATGAGTATCACATGCTTATTGGCGCGTCCGTCTCCATTCGTGATGCGGATGGTCTTCAGCCAGCGTCCCTCGTACGTTCTGCCGACGGTCTTCAGAAGCACACGATTGGGATGCTGCTCGGCCAGATCTTCAATATACTGATTAATCTCCTCGTAGGTGTAATAACGCTCTGTGCCCAGGCGTCCTTCATAGGGAAACCAATTGCGGAGCATACGATTCGTTGCAAACTGGCGCCTCAAAGTGAGGCCCACATCACGATTTGTCACCCTATAGTTGAGCGCGTTCCCCTCGAGCAATTGAATGAACTCGGGCTGTGCCTGCGGATGGACCATGATGTGGGCAGTTGTTCCATTGCTCGCGTACAGCTCATAGAACGACTCATTTTTAACCAGCTCAGACAAGAGCAGATCAACGCCGACGGAGCGACTCTTTGTGGCCAGCTCATAGATCTTAAAGCTGTTCTTCAATTAGTTTAGCAATCGCAACAATTTCCAATCCATCCATTCACTCACCCATCGTAGACGTTGGCCTTGGCCTGGCATAGGATCAGTGAGAACCAAGCGAACCACAAAATTTTCATCTTTACACGTTGCAGCCTTGGGGAAAACTGATATTACCAACCGAAAGTGCTCAAGCTCAAGATTTCTAATCAGCAACCTTATCAATCGTACATAAAGTAAAAGTTTCAAAAACCCACTCGATGTTATCAACAAATTGGTTGTAAAATTAAAAAAAAACGTAAACAAACAAATAAAAATTGTGGGCCTTAAGAGCATACTATTTTATCTAGAATTTCGATGGCAGTCTAGCAGCTATAAATCATAGAATTTATACTTGGCGATTTCAAAAATAATTTGTTGCTTTCTATTTATGTATAGTACTTGCAGGTATTACCCGGCCTTTCCCAGTAAAGAAATTTCTGCAAATCATTTACTAACCATAAATTTCAGCATTCGAAAATCAAAATTTACACAAATATACTTTTGAAGAGCATATAATATAGATTCAATGACCTTGAAATAAATCACGTAAAAATAAAATAAAAAAGTTGTAAGTCTGAAAAAATGCTGTATATATGTATTTTTAATTTTCTTTTTGATTTTTTTTTTGTTTTGCTTTTTAAACTTTAAATTGAATGTACATTTTTTTATTAATGTTAATATTTCTCACCCATATTCGATTCTGCCCATAGAAAAATTCCAATGCCCCAGCCTTACATTATAAAGATAATGTCTTTAACAATTTAATTGTTCTGTGACGTGATCAATCAGTTGTACTCATATATCAAAATATTACGTATACGTAAGAAACTCTCTTAACATCGTAAATCCATAAATTACTCAAATACACAAAATAAAACCAACAAAACAGGCTACTCTTAAGGCTAAAGAGTATTGTATATTTACACTCATCAACAGAATTTGAATTAAAATCCATTTTTAATACTTCTCAATAAGCTTCTCGGCCATGGCACGAATGCCAATCCAGGTTTCGGATACGAACTCATCAATTTTGCTGGCCGGCGGATCGAAGCCAGTTACTCCACCGCCACTCAGCTCCATGGTAATGGAGATGTTGAAGCCGGCATAGAAGCCGTAATCATCGCTGGCGCCAGCTGCTATATATAGGACATTTGTGGAGCTGCCCACCTCGTAAATTGTTCCAGTGGCCTTCTCAATGGCATCGCCGGCAGCGCGTGCCACATCGTCCAGATCCTGCCACGTGTCGGGCAAATCGCTTTAAATGCAAATTTAAATTGAGATAAGTTTGCTTAATAAATGGAAGATTAGCCGCTTACCTGGTCCAGCCCCATGGATAGAGCAAATAGTTGCCATACGAGTGGATGGTCAGATACATAATGCCGCGATCGGCCAGCGAGTGCATCAGGTCACGCACCACAATTGTCTCCGGCTCGGAGAAGGGCTTGGGTCCGGCAAAGGTGTCCGCACAGGGATTCGACGAGGCGCCCTCCTCGTTCCAATGGAAGTCAAAGTTACGATTGGGATCGGCGCCATAGCAGGTCTTGCCCAGGTACGTGTAGGGCTGTCGAGTTTTGCGGAATATGCGCGCATAGGTGCCCGTCTGGGTGTGCTCATACCCATCGGGATTAGCCACGGGCAGAATGATCCAATCGTAATCCTTGAGTAGATCAGCATTCTGATCAAACTGCTCCGCCAGCTGATCGATCACATACAGCACAGCCGCCGGCGAGATCCATTCACGGGCATGGAAGCCACCGTCCACAAAGATGACCTTCTTGTTGGCCCGACCATCCCCATTGGTTATGGTGATGGTCTTCATCTCGCGCCTCTCATACGACCAGCCGACCGTCTTGACAAACACACGCGTCGGATACCGAGCGGCCAGATCATTAATATAGTTGGTGATCTCCTCGTGCGTATAATAGCGCTCGGTGCTGAGGCGACCCTTGCCCGTGATGGGGGCGAGGCTGCGCTGTAGCCGCAGCTGGGCGAATTCCTCGGCAATTGTCTCGCCCAGATTGGCATTGATCAGGCGATGACTCATCAGCGCTTCCTTTAGCAGCGCCCCAAATCGTGGCAGCTGCTCGGGACTCACAATCACCCTCGAGGATTGTCCGGGCAAGCGACGCAAACTGAGAAAATCGTAACCCTCCCGGCTCAGGCTGTGCAGCAGTTGCGCCTGTGCAGGCGCTGAGGGTGTCACCTCATAGATGCGATAACTGCAAGTTGCAACAGCTGATCAGTGATGATCAAACCTCATAGTCCCCAGGCGACTTACCCCTCATAGCTTTTTTCGACGGCGGCGACCAGGGCCAAGCCCAGTAGCAATGTCAACAGACCCAACCGCGACATGATTACGGACAGCCTGGACTACAGAAACGCGTGCCCGCTTAAATAGGCCAATCATATCTAATCTGATTGATCTATAAACTATAATCGGAATCTAGTGAACACACAATATCAACATGTCTTGTACGGTAATCTGTGTTTATTTACAACGTCGACGGATAGCGTCTTATCACCTCCAATGCCATTGCCCGCACACCCACCCAACTCTCGGTGACCATACCCTCGATGTGCGTGACCCAGGGATCGAAGCCGAGGAATCCGCCCGCTGGCAGCTCCATGGTGATGGCCACCGTTGCATTCGCCACGCCCACAGCATAATCCGTGGAGTCCCCGGAGGTGGGGTACATCAAATGATATCCGCTGCCATAGCTATAAATTCCATTGGTAGCCTGAACGATCGCCATAGCACCCGCATCCGCCACTTCCAGCATTTCGTAGTAATTATCGGGAAAGGCGCTAGAAAGATCAAGATTAAGAACAAAAATTCCTTTAGTTATATTCTCTAAAGATGATCTTGTCATGAAATCTACAACGCATAAACAAAATGTTTTTATATTGTATATAAATATATATTCTTTATCAGTATCAAGAGCTGAGTCTATACAGACATATATTTCTCCTTGTGTCTGTCTAGTTATAAAATCCGGAAAGTGTTGCCTATGATAAACGGGAGAATTCGACATCTTTGAATGCTTTTGGCTTTTACATAACAAGGTGAATGTTTCTGATGCAAGCTCAGTTTATTTTGGATCATTCCCCGTTGATAATATTTTATAAGAAATTTTTTTTGTCTTAGCCAAAGTTAGGTTAATAGTTTACAACTAAATGCTATACTTTAAAAAATTATAATATTACGATATATATACATATATCCAGCGCTTACCTTGTGTGACCCCAGGGCAGCAAAAAATAGTTGCCATACGAATGCAGCGAAAGGTAAAATTTTAAACGGTCGCTGTAGTGTAAAAGGATGTCCCGTACCACCTGCGACTCGGGCTGATCGAAAGCGTATTCGCCGCGATAAATTTCCTCGGATGGATCCGACGAGGAGCCGGAGTCGTGACCCCACTCATAGCCAAAATTGCGATTCAGATCGGTGCCGATGTTTTCCGGATCCCATGTGGGCTTTCGAGTCTTGCGCCAGTAGCGCGAATCCGTGTGAGTGAACTCGTAGCCATCCGCATTCACCACCGGCATAATGACCCAATCGTAATCCCGGAGCAGATCCGCATTCTCCGCATAATTGTCCAACAGCTGCTGAATGATGTACAGGGCGAAAGAGGGCGCGATCCACTCACGGGCGTGAATGGCGGCATCGATGAAGATCACCGGTTTGTTTCTGCGTCCATCGCCATTGTTAATGGTCAGCAATTTAAGGGCACGACCCTCATAGCTCCTGCCGAACTGTTTTACCAGCGCCCGCTGCGGATAACGCTCCACCAGACTGTCCAGATACTCATTGATTTCGGCGTGCGTGTAAAATGCTGCAAAGACATCGAGTTGCGGCAACGTTAAACGCGCCTTGCTGCGTTCATTCTCTTCCCGTTGGGCCCGCACCACCTGCGATAAATCATCCAGGAGCAACTCATGTTCGATCGCATGTGTCTCCAGTTGCTTCAGCAAGCTGTCCACTTGACCAGGGGCCACCAGCACCCGCAATCCGCTCTCATTGTAACTGCGACGCGACCCCAGAAAATCCCAATGGGGCTTCTCCTGCGCCAACTGTCGCAGTTGCTGCAACTGGTTATCATCGCTGGGCCTCAGCTCAAACACCTTATAATCCTTGTAATCCTGCCAGGCCAGCAGGCAACCCAACTGCAACAACAGCAGCAATCCCAACAGAGTGAACGATGTCATTTGCCCAAAGTTTTCAATTAGACTATAACGAAATTTCGATACCAAGTGCCAAATGGCAATTCACTTATCGTCTAATTGGAGATTTAGCCGACTATAGGACCATTCAATTACGATACCAATATCAATATATATCATTTATACCAGCGTCTTCTGTTTATGGCAGTTTATGGAGTAAAACCTGATAAAAACACCAACGAATTCAGGGAGAAATAGCTACAGCTCGCGAACCGGTTCGTGGAATACATGAACTTTAAAAAGTTATGGAGAAAAATTAACAATTTCAACGAGTCAGGATACTTTAGTGGAGTCTACCCTGTACCTACCGAATAAAAATCTTTAGAGCCACAAACTGACAATTTCAACAATTGAGGGTACCGTCGAACAGCCAAAAATGGACAATGTCAACAATCTGATCTGACAGTGGCTATTCTTGATACAATTCTTGATATACAAACCAAAACATCAGGTGAATAGGGAAAAAAATTGAGAAGAACTAAAACTAAAAATTTATAGAAATAAAAATTTTCTAATTTTTTATTTAGTATTTTTCGCTCTTATCTGCGAAATAAGCTTTTTCAATTTTTAAAAATGAGGAAAGTAATTTTTAACGATTTAGGGAAGAAGTTAGAAATTAGTGATAACCACCGAAACTAAACATTCCAAATTTTGTGTCTTAAGATTTTATAGACAAATAGAGATTATAACTGTGGATGCTGATTAAAATTATTATATAAAATTTATAGGTTGGCAGAACACAGAACTAATACATAATTTTTTGTTTATTTACGGCACTCAATATAACGAATATTAAATTGTGTTTGTATTCTCTTTAATGCCTAACAACGATGACACTAATTAGTTAAATTAACAATTATAAATTCAATTGCTTAAATGCTATAAGAAATCGGCGCACTCTACGAGTACGGGCCGCACTACCTAATAAAGACTAACGTGCCGAATGAACTCGACGAAGCCGGCGAACGTCTCCTTGCAGACGTGAATGATATCGAAGGAGGCCACATGGAATTCCTCACCGGGTAGCTCAAGCGTGTAGGACAAGGGTATGCCCAGGCTGCCATAGGCAAAGTCATCCAGACTGCCAGATGCCTCGTACAAAATGGAGGCTGAGGTTCCAATGGTGTACCGGGTGCCGCGATATTTGCCGATTTGGTTGGCGGCCCGCGTTGCCACCGAGCGCAAAGTGCCCACGGTTGGTGGCACTGTGTTTCTGTGTGGGTGAAATGGGTGTGTGTGAAAACATTTTAAAATGGATAACAGTGCCAGGCCAAAAGTATTCGCTTTTAATTGCTTTTAGCAATTAATTGAAAAAGTAAATTGAATTTTTGCTCTTAACGCGGCCCCGCTGAGCTCAGCGGCGTACCCGGAAAGGCCGTACACACCTCGCATAGCCGTAGGGATAAAAAATGAATTTGCCGAATGAGTGCACATCCAGGCTGAGCTTCACACGGTTCCGATTGAATTCCAGATAGCGGACCACAGCCGCCGTTTCCGGCTCCGAATTTGGTGATGTGCCCGAATATACCTCCGAGCAGAGCTGTTATGTGATTTTTGGATTGAATCAGTGAAGGTCAATGTCAAAACTAAAGAGATGCAACAGGCTGCTTACGTACATTCTGGCTGGCGCCCTGATAGTTCCAATGGTTGGCAAAGTTACGATTGATATCCACACCGCTGCAGGAATGACCAGAATAACGATGACGATTCTTGCGCCAGAAGCGATCCTAAACATAAATTGAAAAATAAATCAATTAAATAAATCAGTAAATCATGTTATCAAAATGTAAGAGTTCAGAAAGTTATCTATAATTTTTTCATGGAATTTAATTACATTTTAGTTCTTGAATTCGCGAAGAAGCGATTCCAAATGTAAATTGAAAAATAAATCAATTAAATTAATCAGAAAATCATGTGATTAAAATGAAAGAGTTTATAAAGTTATATATAAGTTTTTCATGGAATTTAATGAGTTTAATTCACTTATCGGCAATCAGTTAACGAGTTATGTAAAAACGATCCTAAACCAATAAAAAATTACTAACTTTTTTAAAGCTTGATAAACGTTTTACAATTTAAAATGATCGGGATTCGACTGTATAAGTTTTTCAAGGAAATCAATAACTTTTCGATTTGTTAAATTCTCTTAATTCATGATATTGCTTATAATTCCAATGAAATCTAAATAATAATTTGGTGCCATCGATTACTTACCGAGGTGTGGGTGTATTCATAGCCATCGGGATTGACGAGCGGCACCAGGAACACCTCCACATCGTTCAGCACGCGCTGGAAGGCGCGCAGATTGCTGAGCAGCTCGTAGGCCAGGTAGAGCACCGTCTGTGTGGTGATCCATTCGCGTCCGTGGGCTGCTGCCTGGATGTAGGCGACGCGACGTGGACGGACACGCTGATTCAGCGATATGGACAGCCCGGCAATGTGGCGACCCTCGTTGGAGCGACCCAGCGATTCGTAGCGACAGAACTGCGGATAACGCGCAGCCAGTCCGCTCATGAAGTTGAGTATCTCATGATACCGCGGATAGTGCGAGAAGAAGCCGCGCGCCTGGCGACGCTTCCGATTGCGCGGACGCGCCGATTCGCAATCCGCGCCCGGCTGGCACTCTTCCAAATCGTCGATATCCTCGTAGGTGCTGTTCGCCTCCAGCGATGCCATCAGGTCCATCAGCGGCTGTGTCTGATAGTCAACGCCCAGCTGCGACAGACGCGACTCGAACTGTGGCTTACGCTTCGGACCCACCGTCAGGACGGACATGTTTCGGGTGAGCAGCCAGAAGTCCACATCGGTATCGTTCGTCTGCAGATCGACCATATAGCGAAAAGCGCTCTCGTCGCCATGTTGCACCGTGTACTTGGTGTAGCTGCAAGAATTGTTAATGAAATTATTAAATATCTATATAAAACAAGTGAGAAAAATATTAATTTTTGTTATTTATGTAATCAGAAAACTGTATGCCAAATTTGGAGGCTCTAGCTTAACAATTGTGGGAGTTATGAGTTTTTTCCCTAAGATATATAGAGTCCACGCCCCCAGTTGGCGTGAGAAAGAAAAAAGTTTATTCAATCTTTGGAGAAGAACATCAATAATTTGTCTAAAAAATTGAACCCATTTACCTTTAAAACAAAATGAAATATTTTTAGAGTATATCGTATTGCCATCCCCACTGACGTAGCCAAAAATTAATAAATAGTATATATTCCAATTCCAAGACGGATGCACAGCAAGACAGGCATTACAAATAAATTATTTTCATTTTCTGAATCAGCATAAAAAAGGCTATTTCAATCATTTATTTAAATATTAAATCTTTTGTGAAGTCACAGCTCTCACTGTGGAATAATTAAACTCTCTCTCTTAAAATATATGTGTCAAAATGATATCATAAGTTTTAAAACCAAACTTGTTGCCAAGTTCATAAAAACTTGCAGCAGACTTATTTTTGTCAGCTAATCTAACGCAGTTGACAAAAATCTCACAAACAAGTTTTTGTAGAACGTCTTTTGTGGCCTTTTTGAAACCAATTAAGTCATATAAAGCAGCAACAGTTAGCACGTTCTGAATCTTATACCATCAATAGATAATCCCTATTACGTGTAATTGTCGCTTACTAATTGATTGGAATAATAGATATCCAATTAAAAACATGAAAAACCCCAAAATGCAATCCGATTGCTCCACACACACAAACATATGTCTTGGTTTAATTGGACAACGAAAAATTAATTTGTGGCGCCCAAAAATGAGTTGTTGATTCACAAAATTTATGCAGAACGCCTCGTTCTTGTTGTCGTCGCCTGGCCAATTGGCGTTTTGCCACCTCACAGTGAATTTGTGGCCAATTTATCATTTCACAAAATTCCACAACGACCACCGACAAGATGAAGCAACAAGCTGGCTACAAAATATTGAAAATCTATGCATATTCATCATGCAAGCAACTGATGATGGCAAGGGGAGGGCGGCGGTGCGGGCGGTGGCAACTGCGGCGGAAACAGCTAGCAAAACAGAAGACAAAGACGAGGCTAATCACGTGTGGCAGTCGGCGGCATACAATGAATGATATATAATTTAATTAAACGCCAACAGAAACCAAAAAAAAATACAATCATAAATTCACCGCGGGCGGCTCTCGAAAATATCAAAAATTTTTCATTTTTACATAAAGAAACTGTTTACATGTGATTAGTTGGGCTTAGATTTTTAATTAAATTGTTGTTGTAATTTCCCTGAAATTATACGCAAATGAAGCGCTATTGTTGGATGCTGATTTCAATCAGCTGCAGCGGGGCGACCTTGTCAAAATATTATCTCTGCATATTAAGCATCTATTTTTGAACATTAAAATATTTGAAACGTATTGTGACGAAACAACAACAACAAAAAGCTGGCCCAAAACCCAAAAACGAGCACAAAACAACGGAAGGAAGCAAACATTTTGCGTGCTAATTAAATATCAAGTTGTAGTTTTGCGATCGTTTCCATTTTTCTATTATGATCTACCATACGGCACTGACCACAACCAATCCGCAGTTGTTCGCAGACATCACACATACGCCGCATACGCCCGCTACCCCACAAGCCATGCACTAGAGATGGAAGCGTGTCGTTTTTTAAGTATATAAGATACGTTTTAGATATTTAGATATTTAAAATTAAACATATATTATTTTTTAAATAATATGTAAATAGTGATTGGTTTTGCATTAAACATAAATTATTTAAAAATCAATTAAAAAGTTATAATATTACTAAAAAAAATTATTTAGTATATTTAAGGTATAAATAAACAATTATTTATAAATATTTCATTTTTCGTTTTCCAAGTGAAATTCAGAAACATATAAATAAAATTTGACTTGTCTTATAATTATAAATAAAATTTGGCACGCGCTCATCTCTACTACAAACTGTCGAACAGTTCAGTTGGGCAAACATTTACGCTGCGATCGCTTTTGGCATTTGCCAGCTAAATTTTACCTCCATAATGCTGTATCATCGCCAGATCGTCAATGAAGCCGCTGTCCAAACAAAAGATTTAGCTGCATTTTTTGCCTATTGCTATGGGCGTGTTTGGGGTTTGCTTTATAAGTACGTCTAGCAGCGTAAGTGTTTATGTTAATGACTGTGTCTAAGCACTAGCATTGACACAGCTACACTAGTTAATACATACACACACATTCTTCTATACATCTAGCTCTTATTAGCTCTCAAAATAGCTCGAAAAACATTTAACTTTATATATGTGATATTTTAGTTGTCAAGTAATAGAAAAAATAATTTTAAAATAAGCAAATAATAGTGATTAAGCTAAAAATAGCTTTACAAACATTTAACCGATTTATTTATAGTAAGGCATACAAAAGTTATTCATGCACAAACTCATTTTTTTATTGAACTTTCCTATAGTAATAACATATTAATATAGTTAAGCTATTTATTTTATTTATTATATTATATTTATTATTTATTTTATATATTATTTATTAGTACTCGAATGAGGCTTGCGATTTGAAATTGATAAAAAATTATAAATAAAAACGTTTTTTATATATCAAATAATTTTTGATCGATCGGTTATTAGGTAACTATATGCTCGTTTACTCTATAGCTGTCGATCATTTCTATGACAGCTATAAATTCGATTCGGCAGCTAATTAAAATGTATCAAAATTTCTTAAAAAAAACAAAACAAAAAAAAAAACAATATTATCATTTTACACTTGTAAAAAATGTCAACTATAAACTTTAATTTTAAACTTGTGAAGGATAAAACATAAAACTAATTTATACTGAAAATGTTTGAAAAAATCAAAGAGTTTATTCGTTGCTCGGATCCGTTTTGGCCAGACCCTATTTAACATTTGAATGCCAAATTGACAAATTATCCACATTTGATATATACCTAATGTACACATGCATTATAATTGGTACTATAAACTGTCTGGAGCGTGAAATGTTTAGGCGCTAGGTTTATATATTTTTTACTCGAAGAAGTTGGTAGGCGGTAAAAGCTTAAACCAGTTTAACAATGAGCCGGTCATCATTATTATGAGTTAAATTTAAATGTTACTAAAAAGAAAATAAATAAATAAAGCTCTTATGAAGCAAGCCGGCTGATTGATGTGCTTGAAATTTGAAATATTTTTATATTTTATATAAATTTATTTATATCCATTGTGTTGATTACCCTTCATAGCCGGCCAGATTGTTGGAGCACGCCAATCCGACGAGACAAAACAGCAAACTGCACACGACTTTTAAAAACATTTTGCACTCGTATTTCTTGTTATTGTTTTAAATTTTATATTTTTGTTGTTGCATGTGCAAATTATGTATTAAAATATGCAGCGGAGCTGTGATTGAAGCATGGAAACACTTGGTTTTCTTTATGCACAGATCAATTATAATATATATGTATATATGTATTTTTTTTGCACGTTGCACTTGAAAAACTTATGTAATATTTAGCCACAAGCCCGACTGCATGAGCTAAGCTAAGCTGAAGCCCGATTCGTGTGTTTCATCTCCGTTTCGACCAAAGACTGTCGAGCGATTCGAAGCGCGGCTCAGAAAGAAGACGTTGCCAAAGCCACAAAAACCCGAAAAAAATATGTTTTCGTATCGTTTATATGTGTTTCGGTTTCTCTGTGTGTGAGTGGTTTTTTTTTTAAGAAAAGTGAGTGTCAAGGTCAGTTGTGCGGTCCAGTCCGCTCGTTTGGGGCCAACAACAGCGAAGACCCAAAATACAAGACAGATTTGTGGGCGATTTCAAGCCCGTCACGAGACAAAATGCGGAAAGCGTTTTTTTCCACGGCACGCGTCGATTATTTATATATACATATATATCTATATATATATTTTTATTTCTTTGATTAGAATTTGCTTGGTTCTTTCCAATTAATTATTTTTGCATAATTTATGCCAGTTGCTGAGTAGCTAAAA
Organism: Drosophila micromelanica; assembly: GCA_004143825.1. Lineage (NCBI taxonomy): Eukaryota > Metazoa > Arthropoda > Insecta > Diptera > Drosophilidae > Drosophila > Drosophila micromelanica. The sequence continues at coordinate 26,138 of SCDY01001474.1, forward strand.
TAAATGTATTTTTTTTTCCAAATAAAATTTAATGAATTTTTTATTTTCTTTAAAATTGTTTTCTTGTTTCTTTTGGAAACTAGTTTGGTTAATTTGATCACTTTATCTGCACACAATTGTGTTTAAGTTCTTTTTGGGTCTAGTTCGATTTTGGTTTTTTTTCATGCGTTTTGCATCCGCGTGTCGCGGGTCTCGAAGCGATTCTGAAGCCGTTACTTGTTTATTTACTGGTTTTTATAGAGGAACTTGAATTATTTGCCTGCATGTGTGTGTGTGTGTTTTTTTGTGTTTGTGCCTTGGGCCAACTTTGCGCTTTGTCTTCCTAATGTCACGGTCTGACACGGAGATACACAGCCGCCGGCCATATTATGAGAGGCAAGTCTCCGATTCCTGTTCTAAATGAAATCGATTTGAAAGTTTTTCGAAAATTATAAATAAGATGATTCAGTTGATTCTGTTAGCTGGGCCAAATTCGTGCAGTGAACTCTATTGATTTAAATTTGGCATGCAAGGCCAGTTTGTTGAGTTGGCCGGAAGCGATATTACCACTCTAAACTTATTGGTCCATTACAGTTACCACAAGCTAAGCCAAAGAAGAAGCACTTCGAAAGGCAGCTGATGAGCCCATTAAAAAACCGTAATAAAACATGCGTGGTTCGAGTTCATTAAAACATTAATGATTCGGTGGATAGATCTGTAAATAACCCAACATCATGGCTAACAGAAGCCATTCATAAGCCATCGAACGCCACTTGTCAGAAATAAACGTTTTCGGCTCTTCGGAAGATGATCCATGCTCTACGTCGATCACAACTCCGTATTAGATTTTATGTATATAAAATGTTTTCGGTTTGCTTTTGTGCGTAATTATAGCACTCGACTGTCGCTTTGGGCACTTCCGCTTGATCAGCGATATTTTCATTGATCTGATCTTCGCCAAAGATCAAAACCGTAAGAGACATCGGGGCACTCGTTCTGCACACTATTTAAAATAAAAAAAAAATAAAAACAAAATTGTCTAAAGCTTTATATTTCCGGTGCACCAAAAGAACGTGTTAGTTCACATTTGCATTTTAAATTTTTTACTATCTATTTGGCTTAAAAGCTCGGTCGCTTGTCTGGCTGGTTTAATTTGCAGACTCGTTTTAAGTTCTAAATCATTTTAATCAGCCTAATGGATTCTAAAAACTCCAAAACTCAGGGCATTCAACTTTTTCTCTTGACCGCATAATCTGAACAAAAATTAGCCCGAAACACAATTATTACCTAATAATCACAGTATCTTACAATACATATAGAAATATGCTGCATAAAGCTCAAGGCATGCTCAAAACTGGTTTACAATACCCTGTACTCGTGTAAAATTGGTAAAACCAAAACCGTTTTAAAGTAGCTTTTTATACCACTCTTATTCATTATATATAAAAGATCTAAAGTCCGATCCAGAAAAAAAAGTATCAGTTTTGATCCAGCTTAAGGTTTAAGATCTTTTAGTGTATCATTTTCGTAGTACAGGGTAACTGCTAATCGTAAACACTTTGCCAAAGTATTTGTGTTAGATTTTTGTTTGTTTATTTCTTGGTCGTTGTCAACGCCCCAATAAGCATATGAAAAGCCCTCCGAGGCAACAGATTAGCCACGCTTTGTGACCTTAACCATGAAAATAATATTCATGCACTCCAACTAACGTTTACTTGCTTGAATTTGTACGCATTTCTTAAACAAAAACAATCAGAAAAATATAACAAAATTTTGTTGTTCAAATTAAAAGTGTTTGCCCGTTTGACCATCTGTATAATGGATCGATACTCTTAGAGAAATTATAAAATCGCTTGAGTTTTCACAAAGTTATAAAGTTTGCAACCATGTCTGTATGGCATTTTGTAGTCGAAAATTAACATGAAATTTGACAAAAAAAAATGTGTTTTCAGATTTAAATGCCAGATTAAATTAGAGGACGAAAAATGAACAAAATGCCATCCCAAATCAAAATCGGTTGAGTTTTGAAAAAGTTATGGACTTTTCAAATATGGACCCATGCCTATATGGAATTTCATAGTCAAAAATAAACATGAATTTTGACCAAAAATTGCGTACTTAGATTTAAATGCCAGATTAAATTAGAGGACAAACCATGAACAAAATGCCATCCCAAATCAAAATCGGTTGAGTTTTGAAAAAGTTATGGACTTTTCAAATATGGACCCATGCCT